>JABFQM010002537.1:0-14769 GCA_022816865.1 Zelostemma sp. ZL-2020 | reverse complement strand
GATATTAACCAATTCAATTTTTAATGAACATAGGCGTTGTTTGTCATAAAAAGCGGGAAGGTGAGTGACTCGAAATGGCCAAATTCAGAGAAAACGACATGTACAGTCTTAGTCATATTTGTCTGCTTTTTTCCGTAGGCTGTATATTTCGAGGCTTACGATTTTTACATTTTTTTTCTAGTTATTAGAACTTGTTTTTAGTTACCCATAGCAAATCATTGTCCAGCAAAGTTATCCTCATTAACGCGCATGCAGGAGATTTGGCTCTTTTTTGCTTTCATGGAGTAAACGTTTTTTGTGGCGAACGCTATTTTCCTCACCTTCCCAAATTTCCATTTGGAATGTTTTTTTGGGTAAGTTATAACAATTAAATCTAGGTTAACATGGTTCAGTGAGCTTTCAACATCAAACTTAAAGTTGCATATCTCGTGAACTATACGTCCGATTTTTCTCGTCTTGCGCTTATTTTGTTCGCATCTCGAATACCTACATTTTCCCGGTAGAATGGACTCGCTAGGTCTCTCAGTTTAGAAGTTATAAAGTTTTGAAGATCAGGAAACATGGTTTAGTGAGATTTCAACCTCACACTCAAAGTTGCATATCTCGTGAACTATACGTCCGATTTTTCTCGTCTTGCATTCATTTTGTTTGTATTTCGAATACCTACATTTTCCCGGTGGAATCGACCCTCTAGCTTTCATAGTTTAGGAGTTAAAACGATTTAAAGCTCAGGAAACATGGTTCCGTGTTTTTTTCAACTCACACTTGAAGTCGCAGTTCTCGTAGAATATACTCCCGATTTTTCTCGTCAGGCGCTCTCTATGTTCGTATTTCGAATACCTTTATATTCTTTGTAGAATGGACTCGCTAGCTCTTTTAGTTTAGAAGTTACAACCATTTACAGTTCGGGAACCATGGTTTCGTGAGATTCCAACCCCACACTTAAAGTTGCATATCTCGTGAACTATATGTCCGATTTTTCCCGTCTTGCGCTCATTATGTTTGTGTTTCGAAAACCTACATTTTTCCGGTAGAAGAGACTCTCTAGGTCTCATGATTCAAAAGTTATGACGATTTAAAGCTCAGTAAACAGGGTTTAGTGAGCTTTCAACCTCGAACTTAAAGTTGCATGTCTTGTTAACTATACGTCCGATTTTTCTCGTCTTGCGCTGATTTCGTTCGCATTTCGAATACCGACATTTTCCCCGTAGATTGGACTCGCTAGGTCTCCTAGTTTAAAAGTTATAACGATTTGAAGATCAGAAAACATGGTTTAGTGAGATTTCAACCTCACACTTAAAGTTGCATATCTCGTGAACTATACGTCCGATTTTTCCCGTCTTGCGCTAATTTTGTTCGTGTTTCGAGAACCTACATTTTCCCGGTAGAATAGACTCTCTAGCTCGCATAGTTTAGAAGAAATAACGATTTGAAGCTCGCGAACATGGTTGAGTGAGATTTCAACCTCACACTTAAAGTTGCATATCTCGTGCACTTTACGTCCGATTTTTCTCGTCTCGCGCCCATTTGGTTGGTATTGCGGAAACCTACATTATCCCGGTACAATACACTTTCTAGCTCTCATAGTTCAAAAGTTATAACGATTTGAAGCTCAGTAAACATGGTTTAGTGAGCTTTCAACCTCAAACTCAAAGTTGCATATCTCCTGAACTATACGTCCGATTTTTCTCGTCTTGCCCTGATTTTGTTCGCATTTCGAATACCTACATTTTCCCGGTAGAATGGACTCGCTAGGTCTCTTAGTTTACAAGTTATAACGATTTAAAGATCAGGAAACATGGTTTAGTGAGATTTTAACCTCACGCTAAGAGTTGCATATCTCGTGAACTATACATCCGATTTTTCTCGTCTTGCGCTTATTTTGTTCGCATTTCGAATACCTACATATTCCCGGTGGAATCGACCCTCTAGCTCTCATAGTTTGGATGTTATAACGATTTGAAGCTCAGGGAACATGGTTTCGTGTTTTTTCAACTTACACTTGAAGTCGCATATCTCGTAGAATATACACCCGATTGTTCTCGTCTCGGGCTAATTTTTTTCGTATATCGAATACCTTTTTTTCCCTGTAGAATAGACTCGCAAGCTATTATGGTTTAGAAGTTGTAACGATTTAAAGTTAGGGAAACATGGTTTCGTGAGATTTCAACCTCACACTTGAAGTTGCATATCTCGTGAACTATACGTCCGATTTTTCCCGTCTTGCGCTTATTTTGTTTGTGTTTCGAAAACCTACATTTTCCCGGTGGAATAGACTCTCTAGCTCGCATAGTCTAGAAGTTATAACGATTTGAAGCTCAGGAATTATGGTTTCGTGTTTTTTTCAAGCTACACTTAAACTCGCATATCTCGTAGAATATACATCCGATTTTTCTTGTCCCGCGCTCATTTTTCCGTATGTCGAATACCTTTATTTTTAATGTAGAATGGACTCGCTAGCTAGCATAGTTTGGAAGTAATAACGATTTGAAGCTCACGAAACATGGTTCAGTGAGATTTCAACTGCTTACTTAAAGTTGCATATCTCGTGAACTATACGACCGATTTCTGTCGTCCCGCCATTATTTTGTTCGTATTTCGAATACCTGCATTTTCCTGGTGGAATCGACTTTCTAGCTCTCATAGTTTAGAAGTTATAACAATTTAAAGCTCAGGAATCATGGTTTCGTGTTTTTTTCAAGCTACACTTAAACTCGCATATCTCGTAGAATATACATCCGATTTTTTTTGTCCCGCGCTCATTTTTCCGTATTTCGAATACCTTTATTTTTCCTGTAGAATGGACTCGCTAGCTCTTATTGTTCAGAAGTTATAACGATTCAAAGTACGGGAAACATGGTTTAGTGAGATTTCAACCTTACACTTAAAGTTGCATATCTCGTGAACTATACTTCCGATTTTTCTCGTCTTGCGTTCATTTCGTTCGTATTCCGAATACCTACACTTTCCCGGTAGAATGGACTCGCTAGCTCTTTTAGTTTAGAAGATATTACGATTTGAAGTCAGAAAAACATGGTTACGTGATATTTTAAACTCCCACTTGATGTCGCATATCTCGTAAAATATACATCCGATTTTTCTCGACTTGCGCTTATTTTGTTCGTATTACATGAACCTACGGTTTCCCGGTAGAATGGACTCTCTAGCTATCATAGTTCAGAAGTTATAACGATTTGAAGCTAAGTGAACATGGTTCGGTGAGCTTTCAACTTCAAACTTGAAGTTGCATATCTCGTGAACTATACGTCCGATTTTACTCGTCTTGCGCTTATTTTGTTTGTGTTTCGAATACCTACATTTTCCTGGTAAAATTGACTCTCTA
This sequence comes from Zelostemma sp. ZL-2020, assembly GCA_022816865.1. NCBI lineage: Eukaryota > Metazoa > Arthropoda > Insecta > Hymenoptera > Platygastridae > Zelostemma > Zelostemma sp. ZL-2020. Next base: position 11,426 of record JABFQM010002537.1, on the reverse strand, counting down.
GCTCTCCTAGTTCAAAAGTTATAACGATTTGAAGCTCAGGAAACATGGTTTCGTGTTTTTCTCAACTTACACTTGAAGTCGCATTTCTCGTATAATATACATCCGATTTTTCTCGTGTCGCGCTAATTTCGTTTCGCATTTCGAATACCTCCACTTTCCCTGTAGTATGGACTCATTAGGTCTCATAGTTCAGCAGTTATAACGATTTGAAGTTCGGGAAACATGGTTTCGTGAGATTCCAACCTCACACTCAAAGTTGCATATCTCCTGAACTATACGTCCGATTTTTCCCGTCTTGCGCTCATTTTGTTCGTGTTTCGAATACCTCAATTTTCCCGGTAGAATAGACTTTCTAGCTTGCATAGTTTAGAAGTTATAACGATTCGGAGCTCACGAAACATGGTTTAGTGAGATTTCACCCTCACACTTGAAGTTGCATATCTCGTAAACTATACGTCCGATTTTTCTCGTCTTGCGCTGATTTCGTTCGCACTCCGAATACCTACATTCTCTCGGTAGAATGGACACGCTAGGTCTTTCAGTTTAGAAGTTATAACGATATGAAGATCGGGAAACATGGTTTACTGAGCTTTCAACCTTAAACTTGAAGTTGCACATCTCGTAAACTATAAGTCCGATTTTTTTCGTCTTGCGTTCATTTTGTTCGTATTTCGAATACCTACATTTTCCCGGTAGAATGGACACGCAAGCTCTTACAGTATAGGAGATATTACGATTTGAAGTCAGGGAAACATGGTTACGTGAAATTTCAACCTCACACTTGAAGTGGCATATCTCGTGAACTATACGTCCGATTTTTTTCGTCTTGCCCTCATCTTTTTGGTATTCCGAATACCTACATTTTTCCGGTAGAATAGACTCTCGAGCTCTTATAGTTTAGAAGTTATAACGATTCAAAGCTCACTAAACATAATTCAGTGAGCTTTCAACCTTAAACTTAAAGTTGCATATCTCGTGAACTATACGTCCGGTTCTTCTCGTCTTGCGCTGAACTTGTTCACATTTCGAATACCTACATTTTCCCCGTAGAATGGACTTGCTAGGTCTCTTAGGTTAAAAGTTCTAACGATTCGATTATCAGGAAACATGGTTTAGTGAGATTTCAACCTCACACTTGAAGTTGCATATCTCGTGAACTATACGTCTGATTTTTATCGTCTTGCGCTCATTTTGTTCATGTTTCGAGTACCTACATTTTTCCGGTAGAATAGACTCTCTAGCTCTCATAGTTTGGAAGTTATAACGATTTGAAGCTCAGTAAACATGGTTCAGTGAGCTTTCATCCTCAAACTTAAAGTTGCATATCTCGTGAACTAGACGTCCGATTTTTCTCGTCTTGCGCTGATTTTGTTCGCATTCCGAATACATACATTTTCCTGGTAGAATGGACTCGCTGGGTCTCTTAGTTTAGAAGTTCTACCGATTTGAAGATCTTGAAACATGGTTTAGTGAGATTTCAACCTCACACTTAAAGTTGCATATCTCGTGAACTATACGTCCGGATTTTTCGTCTTGCGCTCATTTTGTTCGTATTTCGAATACCTACATTTTCCTGGTAGAATGGACTCGCTAGCTCTTATAGTTCCGATGATATTTCGATTTGAATTCAGGGAAACATGGTGACGCGATATTTTAAACTTGCACTTGAAGTCGCATATCTCGTATGATATACAGCCGATTTTTTCCGTCTTGCGCTCATTTTATTCGTATTACCAATACATACATTTTCCCGGTGAAATGGACTCTCTTGCTCTTATAGTTTAGAAGTTCTAACGATTCGAAGCTCACGAAACATGGTTTGGTGAGATTTCAACCTCACACTTAAAGTTGCATATCTCGTAAACTATACGTCCGATTTTTCTCGTCTTGCGCTGATTTTGTTCGCATTATGAATACCTTCATTTTCCCGGTACAATGGACTCGCTAGGTCTCTTGGTTCAGAAGTTATAACGATTTCAAGATCAGGAAACATGGTTTAGTAAGATTTCAACCTCACACTTAAAGTTGCATATCTCGTGAACTATAAGTCCGATTTTCCTCATCTTGCGTTCATTTTGTTCGTATTTCGAATACCTACATTTTCCCGGTAGAATGGACTCGCTAGCTCTTAGAGTTAAGAAGATATTACGATTTGAAATGAGGGAAACATGGTTACGTGATCTTTTAAACTTACACTCGAAGTCGCATATCTCGTAGAATATACATCCGATTTTCCTCGTCTTACGCTCATTTTGTTCGTATTACGAATACCTACATTTTTCTGGTAGAATGGACTCTCTAGCTCTCATAGTTCAGAAGTTATAACGATTTGAAACTCAGGGAACATGATTTAGTGAGATTTCAACCTCACACATGAAATTGCATATCTTGTTAACTATACGTCCGATTTGTCTAGTCTTGTGCTCTTTTTGTTGGTATTTCAAATAACTACGTTTTCCTGGTAGAATAGACTCTTCAGCTCTCATAGTTCAGAAGTTATAACGATTTGAAGCAAAGTAAACATGGTTTATTGAGCTTTCAACCTCAAACTCAAACTTGCATATCTCGTGAACTATACGTCCGATTTTTCTCGTCTTGCGCTGATTTTGTTCGCATTTCGAATACCTATATTATACCCGTAGAATAGACTCGCTAGCTCTCATAGTTGAGAAGTTATAACGATTCAAAATTTGGGAAACATGGTTTCGTGAGATTTCAACCTCACACTTGAAGTTGCATATCTAGTAAACTATACGTCCGATTTTTCTCGACTCGCCCTTATTCAGTTCGTATTTGGAATACCTACATTTTCCCGGTGGAATCGACTTTCCAGCTCTCATAGTTCAGAAGTTACAACGATTTGGAGCTCAGAAAACATGGTTTAGTGAGATTTCAACCTCACACTTGAAGTTGCATATCTCGTAAACTATACGTCCGATTTTTCTTGTCTTGCGCTGATTTCGTTCGCATTTCGATTACCTGCATTTTCCCGGTAGAATGGACTCGCTAGGTATCTTAGTTTAGAAGTTATAACGATTTGAAGATCGGGAAACATCGTTTAGTGAGCTTTCAACCTCAAACTTAAAGTTGCACATCTCGTAAACTATATGTCCGGTTTTTCTCGTCTTGCGTTCATTTTGTTCGTATTTCGAATACCTACATTTTCCCGGTAGAATGGACTCGCAAGCTCTTCAAGTTTAGGAAATATTACGATTTGAAGTCAGGTAAACATGGTTACGTGAGATTTCAACCTCACACTTGAAGTGGCATATCTCGTAAACTATACGTCCGATTTTTCTCTCCTTGCACTCATTTTGTTGGTATTTCGAATACCTACATTTCCTCGGTAGAATAGACTGTATAGCTCTCATAGTTCATGAGTTATAATGATTTGAAGCTGAGTAAACATGGTCCAGTGAGCTCTTAACCTCAAACTTAAAGTAGCATATCTGGTGAACTATACGTCCGATTTTTCTTGTCTTGCGCTGATTTTGTTCGCATTCAGAATACCTACATTGTCTCGGTAGAATGGACTCGCTAGGTCTCTTAGCTTAGAAGTTATAACGATTCGAAGATCTGGAAACATAATTTAGTGAGATTTCGACCTCACTCTTGAAGTTACATATCTCGTGAACTATACCTCCGATTTATCTTGTCTTGCGCTCATTTGATTGGTATTCCGCATACATACATTGTCCTGGTAAAATAGACTCTCTAACTCTCATAGTTTAGAAGTTATAACGATTTGAAGCTCGTAAACATGGTTGGGTGAGATTTCAACCTCACACTTAAAGTTGCATATCTCGTGAACTATACGTCCGATTTTTCTCGTCTTGCGCTCATTTTGTTGGTATTCCGAATACCTACATTTTCCCGGTAGAATGGACTCGCAAGCTCTTAAAGTTTAGGAGATATCACGATTTGAAGTCAGGGAAACATGGTAACGTGTTATTTCAAACTTACACTTGAAGTCGCATTGCTCGTATAATATACAGCCGTTTTATCTCGTCTTGCGCTCATTTTGTTTGTGTTACGAATACCTACATTTTCCCGGTAGAATGGACTCTCTTGTTCGCATAGTTTGGAAGTTATAACGATTTGAATCTCATGAAACATGGTGTAGTGAGATTTCAACCTCACACTTAAAGTTACATATCTCGTAAACTGTACGTCCAATTTTTCTCGTCTTGCGCTCATTTTGCTCGTATTTCGAATACCTACATTTTCCCGGTAGAATGGACTCTCTAGCTCTCTTAGTTTACAAGTTATAACGATTTGAAGATCAGGAAACATGGTTTAGTGAGATTTTAACCTCACGCTAAAAGTTGCATATCTCGTGAACTATACATCCGATTTTTCTCGTCTTGCGCTTATTTTGTTCGCGTTTCGAATACCTACATATTCCCGGTGGAATCGACCCTCTAGCTCTCATAGTTTGGATGTTATAACGATTTGAAGCTCAGGGAACATGGTTTCGTGTTTTTTCAACTTACACTTGAAGTCGCATATCTCGTAGAATATACACCCGATTGTTCTCGTCTCGGGCTAATTTTTTCCGTATATCGAATACCTTTTTTTCCCTGTAGAATAGACTCGCAAGCTAACATGGTTCAGAAGTTGTAACGATTTAAAGTTAGGGAAACATGGTTTCGTGAGATTTCATCCTCACACTTGAAGTTGCATATCTCGTGAACTATACGTCCGATTTTTCCCGTCTTGCGCTTATTTTGTTTGTGTTTCGAAAACCTACATTTTCCCGGTGGAATAGACTCTCTAGCTCGCATAGTCTAGAAGTTATAACGATTTGAAGCTCAGGAATTATGGTTTCGTGTTTTTTTCAAGCTACACTTAAACTCGCATATCTCGTAGAATATACATCCGATTTTTCTTGTCCCGCGCTCATTTTTCCGTATGTCGAATACCTTTATTTTTAATGTAGAATGGACTCGCTAGCTAGCATAGTTTGGAAGTAATAACGATTTGAAGCTCACGAAACATGGTTCAGTGAGATTTCAACTGCTTACTTAAAGTTGCATATCTCGTGAACTATACGACCGATTTCTGTCGTCCCGCCATTATTTTGTTCGTATTTCGAATACCTGCATTTTCCTGGTGGAATCGACTTTCTAGCTCTCATAGTTTAGAAGTTATAACAATTTAAAGCTCAGGAATCATGGTTTCGTGTTTTTTTCAAGCTACACTTAAACTCGCATATCTCGTAGAATATACATCCGATTTTTTTTGTCCCGCGCTCATTTTTCCGTATTTCGAATACCTTTATTTTTCCTGTAGAATGGACTCGCTAGCTCTTATTGTTCAGAAGTTATAACGATTCAAAGTACGGGAAACATGGTTTAGTGAGATTTCAACCTTACACTTAAAGTTGCATATCTCGTGAACTATACTTCCGATTTTTCTCGTCTTGCGTTCATTTCGTTCGTATTCCGAATACCTACACTTTCCCGGTAGAATGGACTCGCTAGCTCTTTTAGTTTAGAAGATATTACGATTTGAAGTCAGAAAAACATGGTTACGTGATATTTTAAACTCCCACTTGATGTCGCATATCTCGTAAAATATACATCCGATTTTTCTCGACTTGCGCTTATTTTGTTCGTATTACATGAACCTACGGTTTCCCGGTAGAATGGACTCTCTAGCTATCATAGTTCAGAAGTTATAACGATTTGAAGCTAAGTGAACATGGTTCGGTGAGCTTTCAACTTCAAACTTGAAGTTGCATATCTCGTGAACTATACGTCCGATTTTACTCGTCTTGCGCTTATTTTGTTTGTGTTTCGAATACCTACATTTTCCTGGTAAAATTGACTCTCTAGCTCTCCTAGTTCAAAAGTTATAACGATTTGAAGCTCAGGAAACATGGTTTCGTGTTTTTCTCAACTTACACTTGAAGTCGCATTTCTCGTATAATATACATCCGATTTTTCTCGTGTCGCGCTAATTTCGTTTCGCATTTCGAATACCTCCACTTTCCCTGTAGTATGGACTCATTAGGTCTCATAGTTCAGCAGTTATAACGATTTGAAGTTCGGGAAACATGGTTTCGTGAGATTCCAACCTCACACTCAAAGTTGCATATCTCCTGAACTATACGTCCGATTTTTCCCGTCTTGCGCTCATTTTGTTCGTGTTTCGAATACCTCAATTTTCCCGGTAGAATAGACTTTCTAGCTTGCATAGTTTAGAAGTTATAACGATTCGGAGCTCACGAAACATGGTTTAGTGAGATTTCACCCTCACACTTGAAGTTGCATATCTCGTAAACTATACGTCCGATTTTTCTCGTCTTGCGCTGATTTCGTTCGCACTCCGAATACCTACATTCTCTCGGTAGAATGGACACGCTAGGTCTTTCAGTTTAGAAGTTATAACGATATGAAGATCGGGAAACATGGTTTACTGAGCTTTCAACCTTAAACTTGAAGTTGCACATCTCGTAAACTATAAGTCCGATTTTTTTCGTCTTGCGTTCATTTTGTTCGTATTTCGAATACCTACATTTTCCCGGTAGAATGGACACGCAAGCTCTTACAGTATAGGAGATATTACGATTTGAAGTCAGGGAAACATGGTTACGTGAAATTTCAACCTCACACTTGAAGTGGCATATCTCGTGAACTATACGTCCGATTTTTTTCGTCTTGCCCTCATCTTTTTGGTATTCCGAATACCTACATTTTTCCGGTAGAATAGACTCTCGAGCTCTTATAGTTTAGAAGTTATAACGATTCAAAGCTCACTAAACATAATTCAGTGAGCTTTCAACCTTAAACTTAAAGTTGCATATCTCGTGAACTATACGTCCGGTTCTTCTCGTCTTGCGCTGAACTTGTTCACATTTCGAATACCTACATTTTCCCCGTAGAATGGACTTGCTAGGTCTCTTAGGTTAAAAGTTCTAACGATTCGATTATCAGGAAACATGGTTTAGTGAGATTTCAACCTCACACTTGAAGTTGCATATCTCGTGAACTATACGTCTGATTTTTATCGTCTTGCGCTCATTTTGTTCATGTTTCGAGTACCTACATTTTTCCGGTAGAATAGACTCTCTAGCTCTCATAGTTTGGAAGTTATAACGATTTGAAGCTCAGTAAACATGGTTCAGTGAGCTTTCATCCTCAAACTTAAAGTTGCATATCTCGTGAACTAGACGTCCGATTTTTCTCGTCTTGCGCTGATTTTGTTCGCATTCCGAATACATACATTTTCCTGGTAGAATGGACTCGCTGGGTCTCTTAGTTTAGAAGTTCTACCGATTTGAAGATCTTGAAACATGGTTTAGTGAGATTTCAACCTCACACTTAAAGTTGCATATCTCGTGAACTATACGTCCGGATTTTTCGTCTTGCGCTCATTTTGTTCGTATTTCGAATACCTACATTTTCCTGGTAGAATGGACTCGCTAGCTCTTATAGTTCCGATGATATTTCGATTTGAATTCAGGGAAACATGGTGACGCGATATTTTAAACTTGCACTTGAAGTCGCATATCTCGTATGATATACAGCCGATTTTTTCCGTCTTGCGCTCATTTTATTCGTATTACCAATACATACATTTTCCCGGTGAAATGGACTCTCTTGCTCTTATAGTTTAGAAGTTCTAACGATTCGAAGCTCACGAAACATGGTTTGGTGAGATTTCAACCTCACACTTAAAGTTGCATATCTCGTAAACTATACGTCCGATTTTTCTCGTCTTGCGCTGATTTTGTTCGCATTATGAATACCTTCATTTTCCCGGTACAATGGACTCGCTAGGTCTCTTGGTTCAGAAGTTATAACGATTTGAAGCTCACGAAACATGGTTTGGTGAGATTTCAACCTCACACTTAAAGTTGCATATCTCGTGAACCATAAGTCCGGTTTTCCTCGTCTTGCGTTCATTTTGTTCGTATTTCGAATACCTACATTTTCCCGGTAGAATGGACTCGCTAGCTCTTAGAGTTTAGAAGATATTACGATTTGAAATGAGGGAAACATGGTTACGTGATCTTTTAAACTTACACTCGAAGTCGCATATCTCGTAGAATATACATCCGATTTTCCTCGTCTTACGCTCATTTTGTTCGTATTACGAATACCTACATTTTCCTGGTAGAATGGACTCTCTAGCTCTCATTGTTTAGAAGTTATAACGATTTGAAACTCAGGGAACATGGTTCAGTGAGATTTCAACCTCACACATGAAATTGCATATCTTGTTAACTATACGTCCGATTTGTCTAGTCTTGTGCTCATTTTGTTGGTATTTCAAATAACTACGTTTCCCTGGTAGAATAGACTCTTCAGCTCTCATAGTTTAGAAGTTATAACGATTTGAAGCAAAGTAAACATGGTTTAGTGAGCTTTCAACCTCAGACTCAAACTTGCATATCTCGTGAACTATAAGTCCGATTTTTCTCGTCTTGCGCTGATTTTGTTCGCATTTCGAATACCTATATTATACCCGTAGAATGGACTCGCTAGCTCTCATAGTTGAGAAGTTATAACGATTCAAAATTTGGGAAACATGGTTTAGTGAGATTTCAACCTCACACTTGAAGTTGCATATCTCGTGAACTATACGTCCGATTTTTCTCGTCTTGCGCTCATTTTGTTCCTGTTTCGAATACCTACATTTCCCTGGTAAAATGGACTCGCTAGGTCTCTTAGTTTTGAAGTTATAACTATTTTAAGTCAGTGAAACATGGTTACGTGATATTTTGAACTCACACTTGAAATCGTATATCTCGTATGATATACATCCGATTTTTCTCGTCTTGCGTTAATTTTGTTCGTATCACGCATATCTACAATTTCCCGGTAGAATGGACTCTCTAGCTCGCATAGTTTGGAAGTTATAACGATTTGAAGCTCACGAAACATGGTTCAGTGAGATTCAAACCTCACATTTGAAGTTGCATATCTAGTAAACTATACGTCTGATTTTTCTCGACTCGCCCTTATTCAGTTCGTATTTGGAATACCTACATTTTCCCGGTGGAATCGACTTTCCAGCTCTCATAGTTCAGAAGTTACAACGATTTGGAGCTCAGAAAACATGGTTTAGTAAGATTTCAACCTCACACTTGAAGTTGCATATCTCGTGAACTATACGTCCGATTTTTCTTGTCTTGCGCTGATTTTGTTCGCATCTCGAATACCTACATTCTCCCGGTAGAATGGAATCGCTAGGTCTCTTAGTTTAGGAGTTATAACGTTTTGAAAATCAGGAAACATGGTTTCGTGAGATTTCAACCTCACACTCAAAGTTGCATTTCTCGTGAACTATACGTCCGATTTTTCTCGTCTTGCATTCATTTTGTTTGTATTTCGAATACCTACATTTTTCTCTTTAGGCGCTCTTTATTTTCGTATTTCGATCACCTTCATTTTCTTTGTAGAATGGACTAGCTAGCTCTTTTAGTTCAGAAGTTATAACCATTTACAGTACGGGAAACATGGTTTCGTGAGATTTAAACCTCACACTTAAAGTTGCATATCTCGTGAACTATATGTCCGATTTTTCCGTCTTGCGCTCATTATGTTTGTGTTTCGAAAACCTACATTTTCCCGGTAGAAGAGACTCTCTAGCTCGCAAAGTTTAGAAGTTATAACGATTTGAAGCTCGAAAACATGGTTGAGTGAGATTTCAACCTCACACTTGAAGTTGCATATCTTGTGGACTTTACGTCCGATTTTTCTCGTCTTGCGCTCATTTTGTTGGTATTCCGAATGCCTACATTTTCCCGGTAGAATAGACTCTCTAGCTCGCATAGTTTAGAAGTTAAAATAATTCGAAGCTTAGGAAACATAGTTTCGTGTTTTTTCAATTTACACTTGAAGTCGCGTATATTGTAGAATATACATCCGATTACTCTTGTCTCTTGCTAATTTTTTTCGTATTTCGAAAACCTTCATTCTCCTTGTAGAATGGACTTGCTAGCTCTTATAGTTTAGAAGTTATAACGATTCAAAGTTAGGGAAACATGGTGCTGTGAGATTTCAACCTTACACTCGAAGTTGCATATCTCGTGAACTATACGTCCGATTTTTCCCGTCTTGCGCTCATTTTGTTCGTTTACGCATACCTACATTTTCCCGGTAGAATAGACTCTCTAGCTCTCATAGTTTAGGAGTTATAACGATTTGAAGCTCAGTAAATATGGTTTAGTGAGCTCCCAACCTCACACTTAAAGTTGCATATCTCGTGAACTATACGTCCCATTTTTCTGGTCGTGCGCTTATTTTGTTTGTATTTCGAATACCTACATTTTCCCGGTGGAATCGACTGTCTACCTCTTACAGGTTAGAAGTCATAACGATTTGAAGCTCAGGAAACATGGTTTCGTGTTTTTTTCTACTTACGCTCGAAGTCGCATATCTCGTAGAATATACATCCTATTTTCCTCGTCTCGCGCTAATTTTTTTCGTATTTCGGATACCTTGATTTTCCCTGTAGAATAGACTCGCTAGCTCTTATAGTTTAGAAGTTATAACGGTTTAAAGTTCGGGAAACATGGTTTCTCGGGATTTCAACCTCACACTTAAAGTTGCATATCTCGTGAACTATACCTCCGATTTTTCCCGACTTGCGCTCATTTTGTTTGTGTTTCGAAAACCTACATTTTCCCGGTAGAATAGACTCTCTAGCTTGCATAGTTCGGAAGTTATAACGATTTGACGCTCGGAAACATGGTTGAGTGAGATTTCAACCTCACACTTAAAGTTGCATATGTCGTGAACTATACGTCCGATTTTAATGGTCTTGCGTTCATTTTGTTCGTATTTCGGATACCTACATTTTCCCGGTGGAATTGACTCTCTAGCTCCCATACTTTAGGAGTTATAACGATTTGAACCCCAGGAAACATGGTTTTGTGTTTTTTTTGACTTACACTTGAAGTCGCATATCTCGTAGAATATACATCCAATTTTTCATGTCACACGCTCTTTTTTTTCGTATTTCGAATACCTTCATTTTTCCCGTAGAATGGACACGCTACCTCGAATAGTTTAGTAGTTATAACGATTAAAAGCTCACGAAACATGGTTTAGTGAGATTTCAACCTCACACTTAAAGTTGCATATCTCGTGAACTTTACGTCCGATTTTTCTCGTCTCGCGCCCATTTGGTTGGTATTTCGAAAACCTACATTTTCCCGGTACAATACACTTTCTAGCTCTCATAGTTCAAAAGTTATAACGATTTGAAGCTCAGTAAACATGGTTTAGTGAGCTTTCAACCTCAAACTCAAAGTTGCATATCTCCTGAACTATACGTCCGATTTTTCTCGTCTTGCCCTGATTTTGTTCGCATTTCGAATACCTACATTTTCCCGGTAGAATGGACTCGCTAGCTCTCTTAGTTTACAAGTTATAACGATTTGAAGCTCAGGCAACATGGTTTAGTGATCTTTT
>JABFQM010002536.1:0-14761 GCA_022816865.1 Zelostemma sp. ZL-2020 | reverse complement strand
AGCCTGGTCAGGCATGGTCCGGCCTGGTCAGGCATAGTCAAATTGTCAAACATGAGCAGGTCTGATTAGCCTTGGTCAGGTCTGATCAGGGCTGTTTAGGCGTGGACAAAAATTAGGTCTGATCAGATCCAATACAGTCGACCTGTTCAGGCCTGAGGTTCAGTTCACGGGTTATGAAAAATGTTAATTTACTTTTGTCTTCACAGAAATTTTCGCTTCTCCCCCTCCCCGTTTTAAAAAGGTTAGATTCTAATTGGACATTTTTCTAGTCCTTCATGTTTGGGGGAGACTACAGAGGTTCGACTCCAATTGCAAAGAAACACATGCAAATTCAAGAAGACAATGTTTTACACAGGAATCAATAAATTGTGAAATAATGAAAGAATATCTCTTAAAAAGTAAGAGATTCCATAGTAAGAGAGGTGTAGCCATATGTTTCAATATAATCAAAACGATAAATGATACTAAAGTCATTCATTACGCCTACTAAGAGATACATTAACACTACTACCTTTTTTACATAAAAATGCATATAATTAAATCATTCGGCTCTGCAAATTAATCTTTTTACTCGTAAAATCAAAGGCAAGAAATAAGATCACAAGGGCATGATTTATTGTGATAAATATTGGGCTTTGAATAAAATATAGAATATTGTGTTTCATTTTCTTTTTTTCTTTAAATTTGATTTTCGCTTTTGTTCTTTTGGAACAGTAGATTTTTTTTAAATTTTAGATTCTCGATTAAAGTTTTTTTCTTCTAAAATATGAATATCAAATATATAAATGCAAAATATCAATCATGAAACAGGTTCTTAAATCTAGATACTGTTTTATTACATAAAGAACATGATGTAATTTTTTATAATACTAGAAAATGCGAAAATTTGAAGTCAAAAAAACAAAGTTCATGTATGTTTACACAAATACATGTATAAATAGGAAGAAAATAAAATTAATTGTTTATTGTTATAGCGGCGAAAATGATATTTAAGTGATGGACTTTACTTCAAATGACGATGCTTTATTCTTCGAGAGCAACTAAAACACGTCTTTCTAGTTGTTCTGAAGGATTCGTCAAAAATCGAATATTTATTTTATTATTAGGCGGTTCGTGAAACTTGCACATATTAGTTCTTAAGATTTAAAGCTTTCGCGTACCTCGACTCGTCACGGCGCGTTTTGTAAGTATTTGAAAGACTTCTCCTATTTTGTCGCATCAAAAGAAAACGCATTTGTTTTTATGTAAATGTTTAAAAAAACGTCTGGGCATTTTTATTCTCGCATGGAGGGAGACTCGGTCTCCTTTCCTTTAGGACGAACCGACTCGGCGGTTTTTTTCCGGATTTTTCAATGTTTCACCTTTTGGTGCTCGGATGCGAATGTCTCGAGGATCTTCGAAATTGTTCGAGGTCCTCTCGCAGAAGCTGGAAAAACTCACGCTGGTTTTTCCTTTTGACCTATGGTCGCATCGAGGGCGTGAGTATCGAGGTTGTTTTTAAGAAATTTGTTTTTTACGAAATTCCTAGACTTGTTCTTTTTTCAAGCGCAAGTAATCGAAGTGACGGGTCGAGATAAGAAGACGGTCGAGGAGAAATCGGCACAATAGATGTTTTTGACAAGGAGAAAGTTTTGCTAAAGGACAGGGATGATTCAGGGCTACGGAATGTTCGTGAGAATTTTTCAACGTATTTTTATTTTACTTAAACCTATTTTTCTCGACGTTACACTAGTACAACCGAATCTTTCTGAGTAATCCTTTTTCCATAACCCCTTTCCTTTATGACTAGTCCTCAGAGCTGTTTTTTCCTAGGTTTGGTCCCCGAAATGCGTCCCTCAAATTTCTCAAGACGGAAGTCATAAAACGTCTCCGACATTATTAAACGATAGTATTAACTATTACTATACATTACCTGTATTTGTATAACACAAAGCTTGTAATTGTAACACAGTGCCATCTGTAAAACATCCCTTAGAATACTTTTTTTTACAAAAAAGACGTTAAAAATAATTATAGAGCAGAAAAATTACCGTTTTATGTAGACGATTACTCTTTCCGCAATAATTTAAAGGAAACAACGTTTTTATACATCAAATTTTGTGAATTAGATCCTCTTACTTATAGTTTTCAGTAAACATTTGAGAAATTTTTTTCATTCATGTGTTGAATATGTTTGTTTGCGAATGGTCGAACCTCCCTGTAAGATCAAATATTCCTAGTCTCTCCTACTTAGATTAGGTTTTGACCAAAGATTTGTTGAAATTTGAATAAACATTGTAACATTCCATGTTTGGCTATCAAATATTTCCTATGCAGAATTTACTAAAAAAGAAGAAACGATTTAAAAAGGATTGAACATTAATCATTATTATCATATTCTAATAATAAATTTGTGGATAAATGCAAAAATTTGATTTTTACCTCGAGCTGTGCATAAATTAAAATTTCCCTCGCAGGGAATATAGTATAGCTAGTAACTATAACGTACAACTTTTTTTTTACTTTTTCAGTAGCTAGCAAATTCTGGAGTGTATAAATTTAGTCTTTTCTAAGCTATTCCAATTATATTTGTTTGTGAAGAGTGTAGACAATGTATCATTGGTGTCTGGTGGTCGGGCAGGTGCTGGCAAGACTTGACCGCAAGTACACTATTCTGCTCTGGTAGAATTCTCTCTGGCCGATAGTAATGATTTATTCGACATTTACTCACTGGCTTTAGTCCTCATTAAAATACTCGCCGGGCTGTCCATCTTTCCTCCACTTTTTCATCTTTTTCTCATCACTTTTTTTTCTTACTTCACTTTCCAAATAAATTGGATCATGATAAATTTAGCATTCGACTAATCAAAAATTCAATGAACCATATTAAATTTTGTCGACAAAGCTCACATCTCTCAATTGCGACTGCATCAAAGTGAATTTAAACAGGCTTTTACGTCTTATTTACTAATTTACTTTTTAAACGCGCGCTGAAAAAAGGTAATAAAGAGGAACATGAATTTCAATTATGATTTACGAAGAGGGCTGTAAGAGAGAAAAATTTGTTCAGTTCAAATAATACGGCAGGACGCGAGTTAATTTCGAGGTAGTTGTTTTTAGGATGTCGCGGTACGATTGAAGCAGCGCTCTAAAAGATATGCTCAAGCAAGTTTATGTTAGCTCATGCAGTTTTGAAATGTCATAAATAATGTTTTCGTTGATTTAACTATACACCCGAGAGGATTTTTGTGAACTTTAGTCAATTATATGCACGTAGATCTCAAGAGATGGCAAAAGAGACAAAAATATGAATTATGTTTACGCAATAATTTATGCATAAATCATCACGAGTGCTCGAAAAATATGTTATTCCGAAAAAATAGATGTCTCTTAATTGCAAACACGATGATTAACGTTTTGATCGAATTCCATGTAAGATAAAAAAGTTATAAGTACATTTTCAACTGAAACTGTTTTGAAAAGAGAAGAATTTCAGCATGGCCAAATAAAACCCAGACAACTTGATTGCTGCGCTTATTTGCATTGTGAACGGCTCAATGCGGAAAGTCAATTTTTCGGAAAATAACACGAGGTAATTCGAGAGACTGATACTCGGTTCTTAATCATGACCTTACGTCCCGACTCTCATCGAATCTTTTCATTATTTTTTATTCCTTCAAAATCTCTGTCGTAAAATTCGACAATAATAAGAACAGACGAAATCTATACGAAGGTGCTTGTTATTTTTGACGCTAACAGGGAAATGATTTCTTTAACATTCGATCATCAATTATTACTCGGGAGATGGTGCAAACGTTTCATTCCTTTTTTCATAATGGATCGATTAATTAAAGTGTTGTACAAACATTGCTACAAGAAGACAATTTTTCATTCTCTTCGACAGATACAATAATTTATATGCTACCAACATCAAAAAGTGATTATTGTTAATAAGTTGATTAATGAATTGGAATTTCTTTCAAAAAAAACTTTCAAAAGATCTCATTCATCAACGACTTACTTAATAACTATAAACACGTAAATGTCGAAATTGGGAAAGGAATAACTCGAATCGAAATTATACGCTTTCGGGCGTTAAATTACGAATCAAATAGCGAATAATTTATACGTATCAGTTGATAAAGATGTGTCCATTAGGGGCCATTTCTTAGGGAATTAGGAGTTAACGGGGAACGTGATTTAGCAACGATTCGCCACCGTTAAGCATCGCTCGAATCATACACATCGCAGGTATTTAGCACCTAGTCGGTTTCTCATTAAACGTGGCACGATACCTCTGCACGTTGGTATTACGCCTCGTTAGCATTTCGCGGACACGTGCGATAGGCGTAGCGAGATAATTTATCGGCTCGTAAATTTCCGCTTTCCCGAATATAATCTTTCATTGAGCGAAGGGTTCGTCGAAGCTGTGGGCGATTTACATTCAAGCGTAGCTTTCTATGTTTCATACGATTCCTAATCTACTCGCGCGTGCGTCCTGTGCCTTCGCTTCCTGTGCGCACGTAGAATTACTACAAACTTTATTTTAGCTTACGGTAGAGAATTTGCTTCAAATTCCAAAGTAGTTGAAACGTGCCTCGAAAAGGAACGAATCTTCAAGTATTTTTTATATTGCGTTATTAAAGTTTCTGCAAATTCATGAGGGATGGAATGAAACCGCGATTTACCAGCCAAGAAAGGGTATAAATTAATTAAAAACGTAATTTACATTTGTTTCGTAAGCCTCGCGTGTGTTATTACAAAAAAGAACGAGGGCCCGTTAGGTCCGTCCTTCTCTTAAGGCGACGTCGGTAGCGACGTTATTTTCATTCTGTTAATCTCATAAGCTCGTAACGTGATTTCACGCTTTCGGATTTCACGTAAGTTTCGTTTCGGGCTCTCTCGGCGGGGCACGCGTTTACCATGTGCGTACTCTCATAAATCTCAGGCACACATGCGTAAGTAACTGCGTGCCCGGCTCGGTGCCCGAGGCCGTACGAACTGGCCTACCTGGCCAGTTTTCACGCCGCCGCTGCTGTATGTAAAACAAAAGATGAAGAAGAGGATAATCGCTGATGCGAAACACGGAGCGGTCGGGATGGAAGGAGAGCGATGAAAAGAGATGGGAGACGGTGGAAAAAGACGAGAGAGGAGAAAGACTAGGCTCTCCCAGGGAGATTAACACCTTAGTAGGGGTTAAAGCCGAAGATAATGGAGGCGGGGGCGTCGGTGCCCGTGCTGAATTCCTAAGCTACATCTTCAATGGTTGATGACTGACCTTTGGGTTAATTGCACCCTCGGCGGGGTTTCCGCTCCCTTCTTCACTTCACTCATCGCGGTCTCTCTTTCTCTAGAGACGCGTGAATGGAATTTCAAAAACCAACATCCTCGTTATTTTCTCCCCTGCGCTCGGACAGAAATAATTACAGTGTAAAAACTAACGCTTCTACCAACGCGCAAATGATATTTGTGGTTGCCAAAGGTTACGTGGCTCGCAATTTTTGTAAGTTTACTGGAGAATTCTCAAAAGTAACGTTAAATGCATTAATTATGAAAAAAAAGATTAATGTATTTTGAATGCTGAAAGAAAAGTCATTCGAGAATATACAAATATTGTGATTGACTTTTCTTCGATACCAGAATTATTAATGGCTGAAATTTTGTAAAGGAGGGAAAGTAGCGTAGATTTTTCACCTGCATGCTGTATCGAGCCTTATGAGCTTACTACAAACCACAGAATCGAATTTCAAAAGGGTTTGCCGCCCGAGAGGGCAGGCACCTGTAATTGACTACTGCTCACCATAGTGGAAGATATGCCGACTACTCTTTTTAGACCGATAAGATCTGACAGCGGAGGCCGAGTTTCGATGACCGGCTACGATTGCGACCTTTCAATGACTTGGTAGTTATTCCAAAAAAGCTTCATGCAAATTCCTACACACTTCGCTTACTAACTTGGCCAGCTTTATGCAACTTTTGTTTTCATAATTTTATGAACTTTATTTTACCGTACATTTCTTCATCAGTCTTCCAAGTCTTCATCATGACTGAAATTTCAATCAATTGAATGGACCGAACAATATTGTTTCTACATTTTCTTTTACTTACGAATTCTTGCTGTACTTAAATTGAACCTGTTACATGTTACATTGCATTTCAAAGTGCTCAAATTATCTCGGTAAGTAGACACTAATTATCTTGACAAATTAGATTGGTCTTTCAGTCTTCCAAGAGTGCATTGCTCCTAATTTTCATGGTGTCTCTTGATATTGCTGCTTGTCATGAATCCACTTTAATACAATGGAAGATGACGAGTAGATACTATGACGGTATATAGGAGAACGTTTAGTGATAGGATACTACTATAATCATAATGGAGGTGTTTCAAATTGAATCTGCAAGGCCTTTTAACCTTGGCACGAATATGAAAATATGAATTTGCACTAAGATGCATCTATGATTCAGTTACTGATCTCGTAACATTCTGACCTAATTCGTACGTGAATTTCATTTATGGTAGTCTAAAGTACGACATTTTTATATTTCAGTGGAATTATTTTGTTAGCGCGACTGTATAGAAAAATGGGTCCTCGATTAAAATACCTCTTGTTTTATTAAAAAAAACTATAATCTTTAAAAAACAGTTTGGGTGTTTGAAATACTTGGACTTATAATTCAGCTACGAAATAAAATGGTAAGAAAAATATATCTACAAAAATTATTCATTTTGTAAAATTTTCCAAGTCTTTTCAAGATTAATATATGAGAAATCCATGTAAAAATGTTCTTCAAACGTTTTCAATTTCTATTCGATCGATTATTTCATGACATGAAATATGATAAATAAATTAATCTACCTGAATGGTATAATTCTTCTTAACGAATAGGTATATTTTACAAATATTTTCATTCCGTTTCAACGACTTTCCACATTGTAGTATTCATGTACTTATATAACTTTATGATAAGTGATCAAGTATTTTTCTGTTATAAACTATATGATAAAATAACCAAATTTTTTGTCAACGATGCATCTAGTGAACAAAGCTTTTCCTTTTTTGCAACTCTCTTATCTATTTTTCCTTTTTTCAGATACATTATCTCAATTACTTTCTCTTTTGTCATCGCATTTATTTTTTTTCTCCACCAAAAAATGTTTTCAAACATCCAAAAAATTTTTCGGTACTATAAATAAAAAAATGCAACAAAACATAAACGGATCATGTTTTAGCCCAAAATTTGCTTAAAACTAATATTTATTTCAAACAAAAAATGAATTAAAATGAAAAAAACGGAAATGAAATGAATGCCTTTAATTTAAAACATAAAAATACATACGAATTTTAATGTTTCTAAAAATACAATGTATAAAACTTTGGATTTTTTGTGAGGAAACCTTTGAAACGTAAACACTCTGACGATGAAATAGTGGAATGTATAAGCAACGCGACGTGGCCTAAAAACTCGTGTAACTATTTTTTTAGTGAATTAAAAATTTTAAACATTCAATTGTTTTCAGGTATCATGATTTTATGTTTAGGTTACACTGTATCAGAAAAAAATCAACTATGGTTCGGAATGTTATTTTGAGTCTACGTTACGTGCTTTTTCTACAAACATACACAGAGATTTTTGAAGAGTTTTTATAATACTCGATGACTTAGAAGTTTAAATTTCAACAATTTGAAAATATACATATAAATGTAAAATATTGATTCTTCCGAAATAAAAGTTACCACATTTTCTGGATTGATTTCCTCATTTTGTACCATCATGCAAAATTAGTTTGACAGTATTAAAGATTGCCACGTGCGCAGGCCAGATGTTGGGGATTTTCTGGGATCTGTGTATATTTTTCTTTTCCCAAATGACGGTATTGGAGGCTAAAATGAAAATATATGTGGTCATAAAAGCACGGCCGTTCGTCAGGTATTTTGAAAAGTGATTGATCACAAGCTACGCAGCCTGTAGTATGTATTGGTTAGTTGCAAACATGACATGTTTGCACTGCTAGATTCAAACTATTCATGTGCTTTACATTTCGTGAGATTTTTGTATTTCAATATTCACGCACTGCAGGTTGGAATGATTTGTACATCATTCAATTAATAAAAAATATGTATTTCCTGATGCGATTTTTCTTGATATGAGAACAGCGTCCAAAAATCTTTACGAGTTACCGAGCAATACTTTTATGATAAAAAAACAGATCTTCAATTTTTTATTTCGTTTTAAATCTTATTTGTTGAATTAATAATGATACTTTCGTAGTAAGAAATGGAATTCACTGTTTTATAAAAGTAACGGAACATTTTCATAAAAGTTGTAATTTTGAAACATTTTCTTACTTGTCGGGTTTAAGTTTATATGCCCAAGATATCATTTCCGGTGATCTTGAAGGTGCTTCAACAGCCGCAGTGTATACAACGCCCACTCTTTTTTTTGTTGATCTCTTTTTGAGAACCTTGAAACGAATTGTGGAGAACTCATAAAAAGTTCATTTCATGTGAATACCACCATAAAATCTCTTTTGCTCGTACATAAAGTAAAATAAAGATCATTAAGCTAAACTAATCCTCTATGAAACCTTTGGGGCGTGTAAGAATAGTGAAAAAGTGTGCTTCATAACATTTTAGGCGATTTGTTTTTATTTTCGGTTGCACCTTCCTAATTATCGCAACGCTCCCTTACCGTTAAATTTTTATCTCACATTTTTGTCACGTATTGTCATCTCTCATACTCATTTCCAGTCTCATTGTTAGATCGCAGAAAAAAAGCTAGAGAAAGTTTTGTTTTTCGCGCATTATTTTTAATAACATTTCCTGATTTGCACGGTGCAAATAATTACTTTATGCACTTTTTACAGTACGTATGATACACGTTAATACATCGCAAAAGCGGAAAATGATATAGAGAAATTTCGCGTTTTTCCAAGATTACCAAGTTCTTTTCGTTTCTAAAATTTCCGAGTTTTTTACGCCTAAATTTACTGCAACTTCAATTTTCTGGCAACGTGAAAGATTTGTTAACCACTTTGAAAATGCGTGAATTTTAAACGATTTGAATAACGTAATGTTCAATTGTACGTTTTATAGCTCTTGAACAAGCAATTGCAGACTAATATGTTCATTACGAACAGGCCGGTTAATTTTCCAGACCCGGAGTAATTCAAGATGAATAAATGGTATCGTTTCGTGCTGTTCCGGAGATCTTGCATAAGATCGAGTTGAGTTTCGATATCTCATGAATCGCGAGTTAACACATGCATGTAGCGTCGTACGTTTCGCTCTACCTGCGAGAGTCGCGAACGTATACGCATATCACGCAGGTTAGTGTAAGTCGATTTATCAGGCTAATAAAGTACGCTATCTCGTTGTCGCTGGGGAAATAAAATGACGTGTAAGAGTTACGGAAACGTCTCGCGTGTCGTGCCTCGTTACCAAATCGTCTTGTAATCCAGCGACGCTTTGCAAAAAGTCATCGATCATTCCGTTTCCTGCGTCCTGACAAGTACAACAAGGATGTCGAAAAAGTAACGAAAGTTTTCATCGTTCGATGTTCGAAAGATTTCGATCTTCTTTCACTTGATTTTATTTAAATTTGTAAAAAGCGCTTCCAGTAAATATTCGATGTTGAAGCCTCAGCAGAATGTTTTCGTCGGAACTTTCGCGGAACTCGTTTATTATTTCGTGTCGTACCACCGAAGCGGTACGAAAATGTCGCGAAAACAGCACTAAATCAGGAGAAGGAGGAGCCGTAGAAAAGTACAGTGCAATAAAGCAGGTCCAAAGTTAGACCGACGTAATGTTTCGTCTCGTTATCAAATAGTGGGACAATCTAGCGGCTAAAGGAAACAAGGACGCAATTTTCTCTTTTCCAGGGCGTCTTGAAGTACTCCCATTACGTGTGGACCGGTACGACTCGTTCCTTGGGGTACACTAAACGAACGACTCGTAGGTAGCTTCGATGCGAATTCAAGTAGATGTAGTTCCACACGTGGTAGGATTATCTCGATGAGTTCGTAGGAGACTGTTTATCCCGTGGGAGCGATTATCCCAGCTTCAGGATTGCTTTTGCAAATTGAGGGACCGGAACTCGACTCTTCTAATTACGCGACGACGAGAGACAGCTGAAGGTGGAAGCTTTGGCGCACGTTGCAGCCGAGGGAGAGAGAGCAAGGGAGAAAGAGACGAGGCGATAGATTTATTAACGATCCAGACGCCAAGTCCATTAAAAGCTAGTAACGCGAAGTGCGCAATAATGTTTCCAGCACGATTTAGTATCTATAAATTAATAGCTTCTTCTTACTTTTCTTCTCTATGTTAAAACGCACGAGGATGTAGTGCATGCAAGTTGGCTGGCGAAGAAGCAGTTGCGAACACCGAGACCGAGAAAGACTCGAGCGTTTATCGTTTCGCCCAATTTTCCTTCAATTTGAACAAGTCGGGGAGAAACTGTTTCGTTCGTACTCGGCATTTCTATTTAATATAAAAGTTTACCGTTGAAAATCGAGGAATGTTTTTCACGTGATACCCTTAAATGTTTCGCCGCTTCGCCAAAGGAAGCCTGAAGAAAGATACCAAAGAACTCTGATTTATTCCTTTCCCTCAAACTTTTTTCAGTCTTCTGCATTTTCACTCGTTGAGACTTTTAATTACCGTTTCAATAAAATTAAGGTATCGCCACGACGATCTCGGAAGTGAATCGTTTATTATTGCCGCGAGTTTTCTTAGGAATCGAGGCAGCGTTTCATTCCATTATCTGATCATGACAAGAGTAAGACTAAATTTGTTTAGAGACTGTGTTTCCAAATAGCGTCGTTAAGAGATAAGAATGCGAAATTCTTTTGGAAACTGCAGCGAATGGATAGAACTTGACGTTGGAAAAGCAAATTCTGCAGAGGAATGTTTGTCATTTTCTTATTCAATTACACGATCGTCCGGCGTATATTTCTTTCATTGGAAAATGATAAGAGAAACACATGAGAACATAATAATTTATAGAAACGTATAACGGGACGTTTTTTGTCAACGTTATCATTTCGTCGTGGTGTCTCTTAAACCACGAGGGGTCGAATGTTCGTGGCCCCACATAAGCACGGGTCTGTCCCTAAAGACCCGCTCGGCTCGTTAGAAAAACAAAACGAGTGCCAGATAAGGCTCACGAGCTTCGGTGTCGTGAAACGAAACGATGATACACGCGCAGATAGGCGTACTCGAATGAGAAGGGTGTCGGGTTGAAATCGCCATGTCGCCTTTTGGATTCCCGAGGGATGGCCCATAAAACAAAGCCCGTCAGCAGCCGCCATAACCGCGGTAGGGCGTAGAACTTCCATTGCGGCGAAATGAAAGACTGATTTAAGGAATTTACAGTCGAACAAAACGAGTCGGAGAACCGACAGAGAGAGGATGCCATTAAGCCTCATCAAAACAACTTTCTGAAATAGTTTTCATCACCTTCGCGTTGAGAAAAAGAGATGGCAATTGCTATGTTAATTAGCTAGAGGTGTTTTATTTTCCGTGAAAAAATTATTTTTTAATTTCTTTTGACAATCACTTGAGGTCCATTCATTAAAAGCTCATGAAACGGTACACATTTTTCACAATTGAATGAAGATGTGAATAGCAGATTATTCGGATGTCACAAAGAATCTGAACAAAAAAGTCATGTAAATTGTTGCAAATTTATGTAAATGAATTTCGCTCCAACGCTTTCCCACCTCTTCTTCTTTACGAGAAAAGAAAGTTTAGACAGAAAACAAATCGACTTTTTCACCGATGACTTAACTTCGTGATTTATTCGCTTCGGTTTCGAAATTTCCAAAGATCATCGTAAACACGATGAAAAACGTCAAGTCGGAGTCTCTTGTTTAAAAGTTGCATGAGGCGGGTAGATGGCTTTGGCTAGCAATTAATCGAAGATTATGGTGATTGGTGCACAACGAAAACAGCCCGCAGCATCCAAGTCCTTCATCAACTAATAACAGGAACCGTCCATGGAATTTTGGGCGGTGTCGATCGGTATTATTGATGATCGAGACATCGCGCCAGTCGCTTCAATCGGTCTCTCCTGTCTTTTTTCTCCGACGGTGTCGGTACGCATGAGACCGGGAAGAGTCTGAATGAAAGCCGGTAGGAACAGAAGCCGTTGCTTTAAAGTCGAATCAGACCTAGCTACTGTAATTTCAGGAGCGCATATAATGTTTCCATGAATAAATTATTGATCACGCTTTCAATATTTCCATGCCTTGTTTGAAAAAAGTGATACTTCCAGATTATACTTGGATAAAAGCTGGGAAATGCCTTCGCACTGATGCATAAATATGAAGTATTCAAATTGGCACGGCCGATAAATCAAGTGCACGAAATTAAAAAAAAAAGAAGATA
Organism: Zelostemma sp. ZL-2020; assembly: GCA_022816865.1. Taxonomy (NCBI): domain Eukaryota; kingdom Metazoa; phylum Arthropoda; class Insecta; order Hymenoptera; family Platygastridae; genus Zelostemma; species Zelostemma sp. ZL-2020. Next base: position 2,396 of record JABFQM010002536.1, on the reverse strand, counting down.
TTCTTCAAATCCAATATTCGCAGTTCGTGATCTAGTAGGGAGCGAAATATCTTGAAACTTTTACATTATCATATTAAATAACAAGCCGAATAGCGAGTATTTACGGACTTTTTATATGCTCCAAGACCTACAAAGAAATTGAATTCTCGAGTTCGGCAGACAAAAGAAGCAAAAATGATGTATCGAGATTTCTTACTGTTCTTCTGTAAATGCCTGTTTCTGCACTTTTATTCAATTATTATGATGCACTAACACGAGAACACTTCAGCGAACGCCACCAGAGTTACAGCACGATTTCTTTCTGCAGCTCATCACTGAAGGGTCCTCACCTCAACTATTCTACGGAATAATTTTCAATCAATGTTAGATTCTACATTACAAGTGACGACATTAAGAATCTGAAGAAACTTTGCATTCCCGGATTTTTATGTCAAGTAGACTCCAGCCTACGATTGTTCTTGGATCGTTCAATTATTGTTGTATCGACAAACAATTTTTTTATGAAAAAACAATTTTTGAGTTGGAATATTTATTTCTTGTAATGATTCGCAATAAAATGTACAGCAATAATTGTAACTGTATTTTTTCCTCCCGTTTCATTACATTTTTCTACATTAATTTAAAACAGATATTTTGTTATTTAAAAAAAATTAAAAATATAAAATGAACATAAATTAAATTCGAATAATCGCCAAGAAATAATCGCACCACGAATTATAACATGAAAACTCACTCAAAAATGACGATTCCTTTTCGAACATTCATTGTTTCTGGAGACTACCCCGTGCATTTATTTTGTCGGGAGCTTAGATTTGAATTCAAAAACGTGAACCCAGCCGAGTTGCTAACGTACCCGTTTTGTTAGACGTCGCATTTTCTTTTAGTTCACAGTTTTTTTGTGTACAGCAAGACTTTGTCATCCTAAATTTAGAAGCAGTAATAATTTTTAATTCACTTGGTAAAATAAAAATAATCCAAGTCAAAACCTCGTTTCAATTTCAAATGAAATTGTAATTTTCGTATTAAATTTATATTTTTTCCACAAAATATTCCAAACAAACTTCCTAACAATTATTATTTGCATAATTTAGATTAAAGAACTTCAACTTTGTTCATGAATTTTGCTTGTGTTGCGAATGAAGTTTAAAGTACTCATCAACATTTATACGAATCAATATAAAATTATACATTTCAGCATTGATAAGAACGAGTCTCTTCATTTACGATAACAAATTTACCCAGAACCCATTCCTCTATTTTTTAAGTAAAGCTTGAAAATTTGAAGTCGTCTAATTTATAAAAATCATAATAAAAATATCGTTACGAACGGTGCACAAACCGAGCAATCACAGTTAAATTTTCTAGCAAATTGAATACGAATTCAGTAAACTTGAAAAATTATTTTTACGTAACGATAATAACGTTGCACAATATATTAACAATTTAATGTATTTTGTGTTACAGTGTGCAACTGCAATCTGCACGCGAGGAAATGTAAATTCAACAACGAACTGTACAAACTGTCAGGCAAAGTGAGTGGAGGAATCTGTCTGCAGTGCAGGCATTTCACGGCCGGCCGGCACTGTCACTATTGCAAGGAGGGCTACTACAGAGACCCTTCCAGACCTATAACCCATCGCAAAGCCTGCAAACGTGAGTATTCGCGTTGCCAGACGAATAATGACTGCAACTAAGAATTTCGAGTAATGACTCACAGAGAAAATTGTCAAGTGCCTAATGTTCCAGTGCGAAAGAGGGTCATGATTCAATATGTGGGTCGCATAACGTTCCCATTTATTATTAACGTAGTATTTTTTCGAAAAATTAATTGGGTCAATTATGAAGTACAAAACACAAAGGAAACAAAATTTAATTCCAAATGTGATATAACTCTATATTCAACTGCAATTTTCTTCATGGGACATCAAATGTTATATTTTGGTTGTTATTACGAAGTGCAAAAACTGCTGTCTTGAAATTGTTTTGGAGTAGACAGTAAAAGTGTCTGAATGTCGAAGCGTCGGCGGTCGTCGCACAAACGTTCCGATTCCCTAGCACGTGAGAAGCGGACCGACGTAATAAATTCGTTATTTTCATTCGTCAATCTTTTGCGCGAATATACAACTGCAATTATAAGCGATGGCACAGAATATCAATGTCTACCACAAGACGCCAAAGTGTCTTGTGGAAAATATTCACAGTGTTTACTTGAAAACACTGAAAAACAAGTGTTTGCAGAATAATTATAAGAGAATCTTTTCCATGACACTTGTTTTTGTATAATGTGAACTTTAGAATTAAATCATTCAGGTGCAACAATGTGATAAGCAATTCGTTCCGTCTTTGTCTTTAATCTTGAATGAAACTTCAAGTGTCTTTCTTCTTCGTCTCGAATA
>JABFQM010002535.1:0-14779 GCA_022816865.1 Zelostemma sp. ZL-2020 | reverse complement strand
AATTATTTACATGTAAACATTTTTTTCAATTTCTCATGATTTCGAAACGGTGATTACATGTTTATATTTTTCAAGACACCATCTCAACGTAAAGAGCATCTCGGCGCTACTTCAACTATACCCAAGAAAATGCAGCCCAATTTGCGGCTTCTGCAAATACATTATTGTAAAAATTATTCTGAAAATGCTCTTAAACAATGGGTCTTGATCTCACCTCGCTTGGAGACATTGATACGTGATACGGTATATTTAAAATTGAATTCATTTAGCGTACAATGAAGGTTGTATACATTTTTTCTCGAGCAGTTATATGCCGAATAAAATCATGTTGTATCGACAAAATCACTCCCTTTTCTAACACCTAAATCTACTTCAATGATTGTGGGTTTCGGTATTCCATTCTCGAGATGGTCGAAGATTAGTGGGTTAAAAAGTTCCAATTTTTTCGTTTCCGTATACGAGTATTATGGTGCGCATAAGAGATATTTATTGATTTTGCACTCAATACTTATAATGATTCGATTTTGATAAAAGCTTAATGCTAAAATTGATACAGTTTAACTGACTGTCTTTTCGATCCAGTCGTCGGGTTATCGTCGTGGATGGAAATACATCGAAATGTATCAGATCGCGTGAATGAGGGAGGAAGCATGAATTCAAAAAATGTTTCTTCAAGGAAGAATTAATCCCGAAAAATTGAAGAAAAATATATCGATGCGGCAACCCTTTCCACGGAATTAATTATTTCGTCGTATATAACTGATTCTAAATAAGTATTATGCTTTGGATAACTTTCACGACTGTATGAAAATTTGTCTGAAATGAGAAGTTTTTCACTATAAATTCTTTCTCAGTATATAGAATTATTTCGGAAATATATTTCTTTCCGTTGAACAAAATAATCTTAATGAACAGAGTAAGATGAAATAAAATTCTAGATCAAGCGCATGATTCAACAACCAATTCTATTATTTCAATTCCATTCGATCGAAATCTAAAATGGCCCAGCACACGGACACGCTATATTTCAAGATTGTGCGTGCATCCACAACCGGTGCAAAGGTGCGTATTTCCGTCAACGTTTTAAAGCAGTGAGCTTGTTACTCTGTTGATTTCATTGTGTTTCAGTAATTTAATATCACTCTAGATAAGGATACAAGGCAAAGAATCGACGTCGTAAACTTTTGAGTAACGAAAAGAGAAATCGCTGATAAGCTATTATTCAGTCAAGTATTCAAGGAATAAGAACTGTAGAGAAATGGATTCCGAAGACAACTGTACGAAATTGAGCGATCTTAACGAGGATTGCCTAAGTTACCTCTTCCGGTATTTATCCTTGAAAGATAAGGCGAATTTCGCCCAAGGTTAGTCATTCTCAATTATATACAGTTTATACCTCGAGTGTCGTTTGAGTTGGTAATATACGAAACTATATAGTTCCGTACAACACTAACAAAAAAGGCGCAATTACAGTTTGCGTCGAATGGATAACTTATGACCGTAGTAGAGTATGGAATATCTCCAAGTTGACCGTCGATGACTTCAATTACGACCATTGGAGACATCTGGAAATGGCAGCATATAATGACTCGGGCGAGAAACTAAATCTGACGGAATTACGAAACATTCTGCTTTCTTGTGGTCCTGAACTACAAGTTTTCCACCTTTTATTGTCCTGTAATATTCCTCCGATAAATCACGTAAAGTTTGATGACACGATGTATCGGATTGTTGAAGAATGTGATTATGATCTTGTTTTCGACATTCTCATCGAGACCTGCTGTAATTTGAAAACGATCGATATAAAGGATTATTGCGTTTATTTTTCGGGACGAAAACCTTCGGGATTTAACAAATTATACGACTTGCTGCAGGGGAACCAACAACTTGAAAAATTGCATTTACGTTATAGCGGTTCATCTGCAGTGATAGCTTACAGGTACAATGGTAATATGAAGTCAAGTATTTATAAAGTAAGTTTAAATTATGCATTTTTGAAATATATTCTGCTCGAAAATTTGGAGGTGTCACTTTTATATATGTACATGTACCTATTTCAGTACCTATCATTATACAATGGCAAATTGACAGAGCTGAAGATTTTTGAGTATGCCCACTTCAGTAATCGATTCTTACGAGTACTGGCAGCCAATTCGAGAGAATTAAGGATATTGCATCTTACGGGTTGTTATGGACGTTCCACTTCGACAAAGAAAAAGTGTATCAATGCAATAAAGAAACTGTCAACCTTCGAGAATTTAGAAGAACTAACAATTGATGGTTCCTGGTATCGAATGACAGATGAAGTGATATCAGCGCTCTGTTCAGGCTGCAAAAAATTAGAAAAAATCGATTTGCGAGGTACGATTATTGGCATTCAAAGTTTGTATCAAATCATGAACTTTCTAAAGAAGAGAATACTTTTTAATTTCAGGTTGTCAACAACCGACTGCCAAAGGCCTCAATGCACTAATAGTTGCTCTACCAAATTTAAAAACCCTTAAATTAGACTGTTATGCGCCAATACTCATTTTACATGAGAATGCACAATCAAATTTACGAAGTTTAAGTGTAAACTTTATGGTGACATTTACGGAACCAGCATCAGTTATTAAAGGGTTCAAGCATTTAGAAGAACTTGCTTTAACATATAGGTCTCATATGGCAGATGAGCATCTTCTCGCGATGACACCTTTCTGTAAACAGCTTAAACAATTGAAGTTATCTATAAGTAAACATTTCATCAAATTTGTATGATTAAGAAACGGTTATTACATATAGTAAATGAACATTCTTACTTGCAGATTCTGATGTCACGGAAAACGGCATACATGCTGCTTTGACTGCTCTGCCGAATTTAGTTACCCTCAAATTGACTATCGGAGGATTTGAATCATTTTTATATATTGGTGGAATTTCAAATTTACAAAACCTGGTGTTAAGCTATGTTAGACTTTCGTTCGACGCATCAAAGAAGATTTCTTGTAAAAACTTGAAGTATCTATCATTATATGATTCCTCAATAAATGATGATATAATTACCGCTATCAGTTTCAGTTGTAAAAAACTAGAATCTCTACGAATCGTTCGTAAGTATTTTTGCACTAATGTTCAGTTTCATCAGAGGAATAGTTGAAAACCTTAGATGTTTTTATTTTCAGATTGCAATTATATCAGCACAACGGCTATAAACGCACTACTGGCGAATCTACCAAATTTAGAGACTGTTTATTTAGAGGATATAATTTTCAAAGGAGCACCTCAACGTGAGAAGCATCTTGATGTCAATACTAGGAACGTGCAGTCCAATTTGCGAAATTTGGAAATATGCGAATGCATTTTTTTGTCTGAAGAAGCTCTAAAAAAGTGGATTTTGATGTCACCTCGCTTGAAGACTTTGATACGTGATCATGTGTATTTAAAATTTTAATTTCATATATGCGCATTTTTTCTCGGGTGGTTATATGCCGAATAAAATCATGTTGTATCAACCAAATCACTTCCTTTTGTAATACCTAAATCCACTTTAATGATTGAGGGTATGATTGAAAGATATTTAAATTCTAAACTCAATATTCATAATTGATACAGTTCAACTGACTTTTTTTCGGTCGAGTCGTCGGCCTCGAAATTCATCGAAATGTATCGGATCGCGTGAGAATACGAGGGAGAATAAATTTGAAAAATGTTTCTTTTCGGAAGAATTAATTTGGAAGAATCAATTCGAAAGAATTTAAAAAAAATACATTGTTGCGAAAACTTTTTCTGGGAATTAATCATTTCTTCTAATAGATATTGTTCTTTATATAATTTCCACGGGAATCTCTTGGTATACACATTTTCTTACGATAAAATTTTCCAGGATTAATTCTTTTTTAGTATAAAATAATTTCGTAAAAATATTACTTTCCAATGAACAAAGTAATCGTAATGAAAAGAGAGTAAAATAAAACGCAATTCCAAATTAAGCGCGTTTCAAACGTTCATTTCTATTGGTCCTATTCCATCCATTGAAAGGTCCTCAGATTTTGCAGAGAGCGCCACGATCGGCGACGAAATGTCAAATTTTCACTGACATTTTTACCGAAGAAACGATGTGTTGATTGTTAAAAATTGTGCTCTTTAATTTTCAAATATGTGACATTCAAGGAATTTATTCCGCCGAAATCGATTCATAAGGTTTCGGTTTAATGACTTTTGAATGTGGTTCGCGTTGTGAAAGTGGGAAATTCGAACAATACGAGATGGAACCTCGTGCTCTAATGTTGGTTAAAGAACGAACCGTAAACAATGATCGACTAAATGAACAATAAAGTAGGTAACGTTTTCTTCCGATTTAGTTGCCTTCCTCCTTTTATTCAATTCAGAAAACTTCATATTTTTGCCTGATTGCAGCTGCTTCGATGGTGAATTCGTTGTGGTGGAAGCAACAGGTGTTCATGCCCCCTCCCCCCTTGCATAATTTCCCCTCATAACGCCGAAGTAAAATCACAAAATTTACGTTTCCGACAGAAAAAAATCGCAAATCACCTTTTTTCTACCAAAAATTATTACTTTAACAAAAAAGATTAATCAACGTTATTTTTCAGATAAAAACGAGCCGAAATTCCGCCATGGCAGAAGACTCCGAAAACACTTGCACTCCAGAAACTGCGTGTTCCTTACCAAAAAAATCAAAATTATCTCATCACTCCGAGAATAATAAAAGCGAGACAAACAGTCCGGACCCAGCTTCGTCGGTTTCAAAAATCGACGGGAAAAAAGCGATGCAAAAGGCAAAGCCATGTCCTTACGACAAAGACTCCGACGACTCCGATGCGAAGAACGAGAAAAGCTGTTCGGAGAATTCTTTAGCGGGAGAGCACACTTCGTACAAGGATCTTACCCTGATAGGAAACGGAGCTTACGGCATGGTCTACAAGGCCAAAGATTTCGCGAGCGGAGAGTTCGTAGCGCTGAAAAAGGTCCGAGTTCCCCTCACGGAAGATGGTTTGCCGATTTCTACGCTCCGAGAAATCGCGACGTTGAAGCAGCTCGAGCGCTTCGAGCATCCCCACATCGTAGGTTTCTATCGAGGATTTTCATTCAATTCAACTTCATGAAATTAACGTTTCTCCAAACCCACAGGTCAAACTCTTGGACGTTTGCCAAAGAAGCGACCTGGAAATACCCTCGGACGAGGAAAGAGCGTCGAACGCAAAGGACCATGGTCTCACTTTATGGCTGGTTTTCGAGCACATCCATCAAGATCTCGCTGTCTACATCGCGTCCCGTTCGGAGGATCCGATTCCTCCCAAACTCGTCAAACGAATGTCGAAAGAGATTTTGCTGGGCGTGGATTTCCTCCACAGTCACCGCACCATACACCGGGATTTGAAGCCCCAAAATCTGCTGGTCACTCGAGAGGGCCACATCAAAATCGCGGATTTTGGCCTGGCCAGGACGTACGATTTCGAAATGAGACTGACTTCCGTGGTACGGAACCCGTCATTCCCATGTACTTGATTCTACTTTTGTTCAACGTTTGAATTTGGGTTTTAGGTGGTGACTCTGTGGTATCGCTCGCCGGAAGTACTTTTAGGTTGCACTTATGCAACCCCCGTTGACATTTGGTCAGTGGGTTGCATTTTGGCCGAATTGAACCTGCTCAAACCTCTGTTTCCTGGCTCGAGCGAAGGCGATCAGCTGGACAGAATTTTCCAGTGAGTTTACAGGGAAACGTGTTGGTCAGATGATATTGATTGACGGGAAATTTTGTGATTTTGTAGAGTCATTGGAATGCCTTCGAAAAGTCAATGGCCTGACAATGTGTCGCTGAGCTGGACCGCATTTCCTCCGAGATTTCCGAAGCCTCTGCGCTCCGTCATACCTAATGTCGACGACGAGGGCTTGGATCTTATTAAAAGTATTCTCACGTTCAAACCAGAAGATCGCATTTCAGCTGCGAAAGCTTTGCAGCACGCTTATTTTAAGGACAACGAACTGTCGTAACTCTTACGCAACTTTACGTACCTTTACAGTTTCTTCAAAACTGAAAAACAATGAAGATTTTTGAATATTTTGTAGACAGTATTTCGTAGTTTATAACGTTTTTACTTGTTTTTTTTTGCGTGTTTTTATACTCGTAAGGCTGCGCCTTTTTTCATCGTGCCGTTTTCTCTTTTTGTAATCGTTTTCAATAAGAAGTAATTTACTGAAGAAACAAGGCAGTTCCGTATTTTCCATTTTTTATTTAGTTTCTATAAAATAATTCTAAAAATATTCTACCTTCAATTCTACAAGTACAAAATTACAGTAAAAATACAAAATCGTAGCGCAGCAATTTCACGTTTCTCTTTTCAATCGATGCAAATTGTAAACTTTTTTGTTCGTCTCGAGACTTTTTCGTCGTTAACCGATCCACGTTCTTTTGATGAAATCGGCAGCTCTTTCCCCGATCATAATAGCAGGCGCGTTCGTATTGCCGGAAGTCACTTTCGGCATGATGCTTGTGTCCGAAACCCGAACGTTGCGGAGTCCATGAACCCTCAATTGATTGTCCACCACGGCAAAAGCGTCCTGGCTCGGGCCCATTTTGCAAGACCCCGCTTGATGGTTCTCCGGCGCCGTGTCATGTTTTATCGCGCACTCCCAGTAAGCGTCGCTGCCAAACTTTATTTTCTCGCAATTTTTTACCGGCGTTCGATCCAGTTGCATTCCGTACCTTTTAAAACATTTAAAAAAAATATACATCTAATAACCTTATTATTTTTTTTAGAGATCGTGGAATTGAGGATCGATTTTGGATGAAAAGTTGAACAAATGAGAAACCATCGAAATGTTGTTGGAAAATAATTTTTCACCTTTTCATAGCTGGAGTTTCGGACAGTTTTATGCTGAATTTAATGCCTTCGATCAAGGCGCCGACGTCATCGGGGTGTGTCAGGTACCTGCCGCATATCATTGGCTTCTCGAGTGGGTCATTGCTCCTGAGTCGAAGATACCCTCGACTTTTGGGATGCAGAGCCGTGGGAATGACGTAGATCACTCGCTTCTTTCCCTTTTTCTCGCCCACCATACCGGTTTCCGCGCAGTCCGCTAAATAGCCACCGAATATCAGTTGGATGTCCGGATGATCCTCTTGGGGATTCGCGTATTTCGTGTTTATCATCGCCGTTACTTCAGAAATCCCTAAAAAAATTCCATCTCATTTTATTGTACAAAAACGCGACGAAAGGACATTTTATTTTATTTTTTCAAATTGTAAATTTTGAATTTTTTCGAATCCGCAAAATTGATTTTCACTTTAAAATAGAAATTTTCTTTGGTTTTAGAAATCCGGAAAAATGGAGGGAGTACAAAAAGGTACGAAAGGCAGGAAAATCGCTTTGTTCCGCTGAGGAAATTCGGGAAAACATCGCGGTGTGAGTTCGCGAGCTTCCTCGTTTCTCCGGGTAAATGAGAGCCGAGAACTCGAGAATTCGAATTATGATTACACCTTTCGATGAACGATTCGTGACGAGCCGAATGATCGGATCAAATGAAAATGGAATCGCCTTGAGTTAATCACGAGCGAACTGAGAAATCGACTTTCACTCTTTTCTTCGATTTTTATCGCGAAAGAGACTCACCGGTCCCGGACATTAATCCGTCCCTGAAGAGCAAATATTCCATCGCCGTGGCCCAATTTAACGGCGTCGTGTCCGTGTCGTTTATCGTGAAGCCCAAAGTAAACGCCACGTGGTTGTGCAGATTTTTACCGACTCCGGGGAGGTTGTGCACCAGGGTAACGCCGACGGCGTCGAGCTCCTCGGCGGCGCCGACTCCGCTGTTCAGCAAAATTTGCGGCGAATTCACTGCGCCTGAAAATAGTTATTTCTGCTGAGACTCGAACGCAATTAACTAACATTTTTTTTACTCTCTCGAAGTACCGAAACAAACGCTGTCGATTCGGTCGCTGCAGCGTTTTTTGTAAACAAAATGGAATTAAAATTTTTTTTTTTTTCGAAAGTTGTTGATTGAATATTTCGAAAAAAATTGACAACATGTTTGAGTAGCTGATAAATGTCCCTGAATTTTTCCGGACTCGTGAATTCAATTTTGACCTGCAAAAAGTACCATTGTTTTTAACTAAGAAATGGATTTTGTTACGAAATAATTGTTTGGGAAATCTGAAAAAATTCAGGCACATTATTCGAGTACTGATGTATGCTCTAAATTTTTTTCACATTTTTATTCATACTCGAAATATGAATTTTAACACGAAAGCAAAATTAAAATGTTTTTTTCTCATTCACATGAATATTGTAAAAAATTGTTTTTAGGTGAAAATCAAATTCACGAATGTGAAAAAAATCAGAGATGTTGATACGCCACTGGAATACGCTGCCAAAATTTTTCAAAATTTTCAATCGACAACTTTCTCAAAAAAAAAATAAACAAAAACGCAGCGACCGGGTTTTGCCGAAATTGCAAAACATTCACCTCCGCTAATCACGACTTCTTTGTCGATCGCGACGCGTTCCTTTCGTCCCTTCCTCACGAACTCGACCGCAGTCGCTCGTTTGTTCTTATCAAAAATGATCTTCGTCGCCGTCGTGTCCAACATGATATGCAAATTCGGCCTGTTTCGAGCCGGACGAAGAAAAGCCTTGGCCGTGGAAAGCCTGGATCCGTTCCTCGACGTAGTTTGGGCTATAGCAAACCCCGTGTGCGATTTCCCGTTCAAATCCACGGTTTTATATCCTGAAACCGCGGAATTTAAGAGTTAAACTCCGGAAATTCCACTGAAAAAAATTTTTTAAACCGCGTTACCGAGCTCTTCTCCAGCTTGAAGCAAAGAGTAGCTCAAAGGTGGATGATACGGGAAACGCGTGATCGTCATGGGGCCGCCAACGCCGTGAAAACCGTAGTCCATTTCGTCGGCTTGAGCGTTGTTCTCGCTTTTGATAAAAAACGGCATGACGTCCCTGTAGGACCATCCCTGGTTGCCCATTCTTTCCCAATCGTCGTAGTCTTTGCGAGAACCTCGTATGTATGTCATGCCATTCATGACACTTGTGCCTCCTAATACCTAAGTAATGTAACGCCAATTATGTATCATGAGAAAACGCCGACTATTACGTAAATCTGGAAAGACTCGAGCGAAAAAATCGTGGGACAATTGCAATGAATAAGAAAAATGTTAATTAATAATCGTAATTAGAATTAGTATTTGTTCGAGAGGAAAAGGGTTTTTTTAAATGATGATTATCAGTTTCGGAGTGTTGCGGACGGTTATGAGATTTACCTTTCCTCTTGGCCAATAGCATTTCCGATTCTTGTTCAGACAAGCATTGTCTTCGTTTTCCGTCGTGTACTGCCAGTCGATATCGGTGCCCAGGAAGTTGAAGAAGAATGAAGGTATTTGGGTCCCCGTTGGCTCGTCCATGCCCGCTTCCAGCAACAGAACCGAAAATTTGCTTTCCTCGGATAATCTTGATGCTACCGTTGCACCGGAACTTCCGCCTCCGATTACAATGAAGTCGTATCTGAGAGGCACGAGAAAATTGATTGGAAGCACTCTTTTTCCGTTACGAAACCGGAAAAAGGCCGGGTTTTTTTTATCCTTAAACGCGATCTTTGAAAAATCACAAAACTGGACATTTTTCATATTTTCTTGCGAGTTTTTGAATATCGTAAACATTTGTAAACAAAAAATGCAAACAACAATAAAAACCTCGGGTTAATTTCTTCCTTTGGCAAGGGTCGGTTGCAGGGGTCTTCCAGGTCGCACTGGCTTCGAAGAAAGACCTCGAGAAGGCCCATGAAAAGCATGAACGAGGGACCACCGCACGTTGACGCCAAAGTGGGTCCCGCGACTGTGGTTAAAGGACAGTTGCAACTCATCTGAAACGCACGAATAAAGTTGCAAACAAAAACAATTTTTCCAAGATCCGAATAAACGACTAAAAATAAATTCTGAGGTACCTAAAATCGAATATTTTTGTTCCGAAATAGATATTAACTTTCGAAAATCATGTTGTTAAAAAAACAATGCGTTTCGAAACTTTCTCAGAAAAAAAAAGTCGATCGAAAGTATATAAATTCGTGCACATGGCGTTACATAACGTAAAAGTCGTTTTTTTTCTCCGTAAAACTAGTGCGATGAACCTCGCACGGACATGTCAAGGGAAAGGTGAGTTGGCTCTGTGCGCGACGCGCTAATGCCAAGGTATGTCTGCATTCATCGTGCAAATTATATAACGTTACATGCAATTCGATCGGAATCAGCATATAAGTCGCCCTATTCATTTCCCCAACATTTACTCCGAGTCTCTCTCTTTTTTTGCGCTTTTCTCGCGAAACCGGAATTACTGCGCGTCTTTGGCGTTTACTCCGCTTCAGGATGCATTCGCGCGAGGTTCTCGTTGCTCCGATTTTCAGAAACGAGGTGATCCCTTTCACCGTTCCGTCCTCCGAGACGCTTGTTTGATCGTAACGTAACAGAGGAAGAAACTTTTAAACTATAGTTCGTTTTATGAATGGGAACTTTCGACACTCCCTTCGCGATTCTATCGGGATCCAATTTACGTCCATCATGAAAACCGCGATGGTTTTCCATCCACGAAATTGTAACTCCACGATTTCGTAATGATTCCACCTTGTTCCAGCACGTATTCATCGTGCGTGAACGTTTACGTTCAATTGTTACGTGGATAGCTTCATATTGTTAATCGTAGCAAGCCCGCGAGCGAAGTTATTACGTTTTATACCCATTATGTAAGAATTCACACCACGCTTGATGAGATGTTTTTACAAGATGAAAATTGAGTTGTAACGGGAATGAAAGTCGAGCCAATTAACCGGGAAAGAAATTGTTTACACTTTTATTAATTAAATTACCCGATGGATCTCGAATTATTAATCGCCTTCTCGTGCATTTTCTCTTTATTTCGTTGACATTCGCGTTGCAGTCCGTTATTGGAAGTGCATGAAGCGCACAACAAAAGTGAAACTCGTATAAAAACATATTTGACTGCAATTGGAGTGATTTTTTCCCTGGCTAACAAGGTTGTTAACCGCGCTTTTACCGGGCAATTAAACCGGCGTAAATCACACGAATCGTGGAATTAAAAATATGAAACCTTATCCCTCCATACAACTACGATAATTATAGAACATAACTTATGTGATCGTGTCTCGGTACAATGGAAACTCATTAATCAATACTTCCCGTCACGCGAAATTGCGCAAACGCAATTTATCCGAAAGTCCGGAAATTTTGAATTTTACGATTTGTTGAAAATTCCTTCGAATGGATGAAAGTCCGCGAGTTCGCGGATTATTTTTGGCGTTGGTTGCGCTCACCTTCGTCGAGGAGTCTCTTTTTACCGTCAAATTTGCATTCGCGAATTTTTTTTAACACTTTTACTGTTACCTTCGGGGAAATTTCACGAAAAATCCGGTTCGAACTTCCGCGCGATGCTCGCGGCTTGCTATCTCGCGAAGTGACTAAACAACGGCTCCATTCTCCATCGTCTCTAAAATATTAGACCCTTTCCACCTCTTCCTCGAGTTTCTTCTGATCTTCGTTGGATCCTTCTCGTTATTGTGTTTCGTTTTATGGAATAATTATATTTTCACGTGGGCTGTGATAAATTTTATAATACTCAAAGAAACTAATTGAAAAACTGGCATTTCCTACCGAATTTTGGTCATTTCTCGTAATTTAAATAAGGATGGAACGAATGAATCGCAATTATTTTCGTTTTTGGCAATTTTATTGTTGAAATGTGCACCGTATAATACGGTACAAAAAACGGTGAACTTTGCGATATAAGTTTCGAGTTCGATTTAAATTTCCTGACGCGTCCAAACCTAACGGTTTCTATTAGCATTGCGATTTATTGGAAAAATGCCACATCGCATTATCGTTGTTTAATAGTTTTTATCTCGATTTTCAGGAAAATATTTACATTTATCGAAGTAAAAGGCTCAAATATGGACCACGATTTTCGGAATATTCCGCCATTTTTTTTTATGACGCGCGGTCGGTGAATTCTTCGCAAAGTTCGATGTATTTTAATATTTTTCAAGTCGCATTTTGCCATTTGGAAAACACATTAAAGATACTTTAAAGACACGCCAAAGTTGTTTGCCGAAAAATTAACGAAAATATTAATTTGCTAATGTTTAGTCAATTGTTTCGATAAATTAAACAGGTGGTGCAAATATGGACCCTTCTTCTTCTTATTTTTTTGAAAATATTTGCAAAAAAGTCCATTTTTGGACCTTCTGCTCTAATTTCAGAGTTAAAAAAAATTGCAAAATATAACAATAATATTGTTATAACTTGCATTTTGAGGGAAATAAATAAGCATCAGTCTTGGAATGAAAGAACAGTTCAGAAAAAACATTTTATTAGAAATAACAAATTGTTGCAAATGCAATTCCGCGCAAAAAATCAAAGAACGTCCATAAAATCTTGGGAATATTGCAAATTTTGAATGCAGTTCAATCTATCGCCAGTTGCCGAAAAGATCCTTCGAGTCCGAACAAGGCGTCGTGCGTTTTTGGCTTCCCAAGACGCAGTTTTTCATTCGTTTTAATTGCCTCTTGCTCCTTGAACCACGGACCGTACTCCTCGCATTTTTTAATCCAATTGTCTGAAACATATTCACAATTATTCATTGAAACATTGAAACAGCGGTACAAAACTGGTTTCATAATAAGAATTGAAATCGACTGAAAAATTTTATATTGTTCGCAAAAAGCAAGACACTTTTTCGTCCGTTGCCTTCGTTTCACTTCATTCCACTTTCGGTTTTGATGCAATTATATTTATAGTTTAAATAATATATAATTATTCTTCGGAATGATGATAAAATGTTACGACTGTTGAAAAAACGCCACATTGGAAATCATTATTTAAAAAATGCGTGCAAGGTCTGCTGCTCGATCAACAGTTTCCAGGAACATAACATACATTATTTCTTATGGTGATTATATTTGATCTCCGTATGTTTATTGCAAAATGAGTAGCTACGAAAGTGTTTTTACGAATGCAAACTTTCAGTCATGCGAGTATACAATTAACCCGTAATTGCAATGATCAGATTCACGAAAAGACGCGAGTGATCGCGTAGTACATAGTCGTATAATTATAAAAATATTAATAGAAACATAGAAAACAAGCTTGAACGCTAACTTTTATGCGTTTTCGTAAAATGCCGCGTAATCATACTTATCATTCGGCTCAATTTTTACGATCTATGTTTAACTTACCAACACTGAAATCTGTAATACCGACACGCGAAGAAAAATCAAGCGATCTATGAACTCTTTTTAACCGATCGCATTTTTCAAATTTAACGCGCCTTTAACTCGCCAATTAGAAACCGTTCGTAAAAGTGCTAAAGATCGATGTATTATTGTATTTTTCGAAGTGAAATTTCACTCAGAAATATTTTAAAACCTTGTATCTTCTGAATGGGGCCAGCATTTCCTCCATATTCCTCCGGTAACATTTCTTTCGGAACATGCTCGAAAAGGGTGTCCAAGGAACTGTGAGCGAATATTCTGTTGCGTATCTTTTCCTTGAGAAAAGGTTTCACGAAGTTGATGATGGTGTCAACGAAAGGACTAACGTTTATCACGTGGACGGCTTTCAGTTTTACGGGGTAGGCTTCTTGGACGCATACGAGAAATTTCTTCACAATGGACGGCGTAAATTTCGCAAAATGAGTGGGCGTCGCGATGGCGGCGTCCAGGATGTAGACGTCGCCAGCGACGCCTACTAATTCTTCTTTTAATCGAATATCCCCTATCATTAGCACGAGTTTCATAGCTTCAGGAACATTCGGCGAAGGAATATTCTTGTCGATTCCTCGCATCAGAACTACGCGTCTTCCATTTTTTGTGAGGCCCGGGAGTGGGGGTACTTGTCTGAAAGGGAATCGTAATATTACTTGATAATAATTATTTAAACGACTCGGAAATACAGAATTTATGCGGTGAAAAGGGAATTATGCTTGTATAATTATGGAAGAATTCGTTTATTGTGCATGGAAATCGAAAAAATTACACTAAAATCTCACGAGTCGCATAATTTAGATTTATTTTCTATGGCAGTTTACGAAAATACAATTAACTCTCATCGAAAAATACGAACGAAAAAAATGCGTGCGTATGTATTTCCTGCAAACTTACATTGATTTAAAAAGTTCCATCATTTCTGGTCTCGTCACATCTCGATTCATGAAAAATTCAGGTACTAGTGCACGCATCGTGAAGTACATGTCCAACTTCTTTTTGCATTTCTCCAGTGAAAATTTGCAGCCGCGCAAAAACGTCATCAATCTATAATCATCTGAAACAGCAATTTTCTTTGATTGGTCATGCAAAATTGTATTTATTGTCTGCTTGCTCTGACTTAAATGGAAAGCTGCGAGAAACTGCAAACAAGCTGCTGAAAACTGCAAAAAAATACAAAATAAACTGCAAAAAACTGCGGAAAGCTGCGGAAAGCTGCAAAAAAACTGCAAAAAGCTGCGAAAAACTGCAAAAAGCTGCAAAAAGCTGCAAAAAACTGCAAACTGCGAAAAACTGCAGAAAGCTGCAAAAAACTGCGAAAAACTGATAAAAGCTGCAAAAAACTGCAGAAAACTGCACACTGCAAAAAACTGCAAAAAGCTGCGAAAAACTGCAAAAAACTGCAGACACACGAGAACTCCAACAACCACATAAAGCAGCGAAAAACTGCAATAAGCAACAAACAACTGCAAAAAACTACAAAAAACTGCACACTGAAAAAACACAC
>JABFQM010002534.1:0-14785 GCA_022816865.1 Zelostemma sp. ZL-2020 | reverse complement strand
GGTAACGGGTGTAGAGCTCAATCATTGATCATGGCCGCTTAATACTCTCGCGTTATCTTTCCCGAGTCGCAGGAAGTTGTCGCTGATCGATTAGCCTGCGGAAGAAAATGACCGGCATTACTCAAAGCGATATATATTCGCTTAGTGCCGCTTTTCCAAACTCGTTGTTTATCGGCTCGCCAAAGCGGCGCTTATTGGCTAATTAGAAATTATGAGTTTTACGAGGCCAAACTATAAGATCAAATAACCGATTACGGGGCTCAAGGTTCATTGAGATTACGATGGAATATCAATTTCTATAGAGAAAACGTCGTGGATTTCTGATTCCCGGAGTTGCTCGGGAGTAACGCCTTGAACCGGTTCGACAGGATGCGACGGGATTTTCGATTCAATCTAAGCACCGGGGGGGAAAAAAAAAGGCAATAGGAAATAATCCAGTCAATATATTCGGGCGCATGAAAAAATTTCTCATTAACTGGATTACCCTGGCCATCTTTATTTGTCTTCCCGGAGGAAGTTTCAAGTGCAAATATAAAACATGTTTAACACCTTGTTAGAAGGCACCGTGAAAACGACGCGATAAAATGCGCTTTGATCGATCCCGAGACGAGGAAAAACCTATTTCCGAGCTTATTCCATTTTCTCCCCAAGGTCTGAAATCACGCCCATACTTTTCAACGATTTCACGCAGCGAAAACGGAGTTATAATTTCTAGAAACAAGCTTCTACATTCTCACGTGAAATTGTCTCGCGGTGTGCAATTTTCATCAAATCATAGTAAAATTCCAAGTACATAAAAGGTCATTTGCTAAATTGTACGGCCGTTTCCACTTTTATTTCATCTCGATCGTTTTCCACTTTCAGCAATAAAGTCAGCCGATTTTTCTCCTTTCTTAAATACGTGGAATTATTCTCTTTCCCGAGGATCGAAATAATCCTCGACACCGGATTGCCTCCTTCCTCTTTCGCAGGCTCCGTATACTTTTCCTTTTTCAGAGGCCAAGTATCGTGCCATGGCACGCAGACGAAAGTGAGCCTTTTAGCATATTTACCACTCGGCAAAGCCTGACAAAGCCTCGACACTTTGCTACTTACATGCTCGTCCACGGACCAAACGACCGGCACGCGGGACATTTTGACAAACGCTTCTCGTGACCATTTTACGACGCTACCACGAAACCCCCTTGTCATTATTCACTCAAAGAAGGATTCCGACGAGTGTCGTTTGAATCAACGCGACGATTTCGATGCTTTACAATTTGCAATGCGAAATTTATCATCGCTCGTAAAAATCGATCGTTTCGTATGATAAGACATCGCTTTTATATCGAGTATCAAGTGACGCGTCGCTTGCACCTAAATCACCGTTCGTTGACATCGACTGTACGCAGCTTCGGCTCTTATGAACTAGGATGACCGAGAACCAACCAGACTCGTTTTCAACTAATCGCTGCTCATCAGCAGACCCGCATCTCTCGACTTTGCGCTAGGAAACTATAAAATATAACTCATAAGCCGGGACTGCAAACGCTCGCTTATGAAGGTGAATGCTAATTTGATAATAAACTTGTCTCATATGACCTTGTCTCTTTTCACTGCTCAAACTTCGATTTCTTACTTTCTTCAAATTAACTTAAAAATTATTCCAAGGTGGAACAAAAAAAGGGCTCGATTTCTGGTTTGTATCAAAGATTTTGCCTCTTTAAAACAAAGATATCAAGGATTTGCCATTTTTCCAATTCATTTTTCTTACTTTGATAATATTTTCTCATTCGGAATATCTTAAAAAAAGTGCAAATCATTCGAATGCGATGCGATTTCTTTATAGAAATAGAATGACAATAAAATAAAACCTACAAGCGTAACTGCTCCAAGAGTTAGACAAGCTAAAAAGAGCGATACAGAAACGTCAGTCTCCGAAACTCGGCCGTAAATTAGCAGTTGAAACAACTCGGCGTGGACACGGGTTATCAGGGGGCGTAACAATAAATCGAGCGAAGCAGCATTATTTAACGCCCACGAATTTCTCAGGGGACTATGATTCACGATGATACGAAGGGCGCAAATTCCAGGTGTTGCCGCACAAATCTCGCCGGTATTACGGTCAGCGCAGCGTTTCATTTGCCTCGGATTCCGCAGCTTCCGACGCTCCGTCTCAAGGATACCAGATAAGAATTGTTAACTTTGAAAAAGGAAAAATGCCCGACAAGTTTTGTTCCACTTAAAACGAAGCATAAATTCGAAGGCATTAAGTAAACGGTATCGTAAAGCTCGCCATTTTTACGGCCCTGGATAATGATAAGCGTATAATTGCATTTATTGGCTGAAATTGAGTATTTTATAACTCGGTCGGAAAATGCAAATTGCCCCGCTTTTTCTTTCCCTCGCGAACTTTCATGAGAATCTAAAAGTTCATAATGGTAATTGCATAATGATAGAGGCGGGATTTAAAGGGACCGTCAAGTTTTGTAATTTCCATGGAAATTTCTCATTTGGCATTCATCATCACGAATCGAGTGAGAGAAACGATTCGTTCGCTATGTAAAGAAGCCACGTCATCTGGTTAATCCAATCGCGTCGTAAATCGTGATGCACCACAGGCGTTCTCTTTACGCAATTTCATTAATCACATTACAGTTATAACCGACGAAATCGAGCAAAAACTAAATCGAACTCTCCATCCTTTTCTCTCGGTAAAAAAAAAACAGCAACTAAGATAGAAGGTGCACCTTCCACGATATTCCCATCATCGTGGAATCACTCGATCCAATTCAATTGAATACAGTCGTGATCGAACCCTGCGATAAATGGCGACCCGATGTCAACCCGTGAATAACAGAGCCGCTGAAAAATAGGCCACTCTCAATAATAAATATCGAAAAAAGATGTAGCGGCGAAGCGCTTTTCTTCCATCCTCGGATATGATATTTCGCGAGACTTTTTCGCACGCCTCCCATCGATCGTTTTCGATGCTTATCCGTTCCGTTTCCCCGTCCTTGTCTCCCTTTCTCAGTTTCATCGCAAAAAGAGAAAATCACGACTCCACGCGGAGCGAGGAGCGAGCGCCTTCGGAAGAGGAGGCTTCGAAATGGAATCTCCGCGAGTTGCGGCAGCCCGAACCTTCAACTTGGATAAAATTACTAGGGAAGATTTAACCGAGCATCCGATTCCAAGGACTGATAGCGCGGATGTACGATATCGCACAAATCACCGACTCTCGCTTTAACTACCATCCCGTGCAAGCCCCTACTGGAACGGCTCGGATCCAGTTTATACGGTAATTTATTAAGCGCGTAAAGCTTGGCACCCAGGGTCGACGGACTCCTAGGTCACCGCGAGACCTTCCCTATCCTCGCATCTCCTGGAAGGTGACTACCGTATATTTTGCAAAAATACTGCAATTTCGCACGCGACACGCGATGCTACAGAATTCAACGCCGTAAATCTGCCGGGGCACGTTAACTCGAGCTCTCGGCCGATTCAATTTTACTTTTCTTTCATGCCCTCGCTCCTTTCGTGATCATAAACAGGCTCGATCTTCGATTAGAAAAAAAAGCCCCTTTTTTCCATACTTTCGAAACGCATTCCTTCGGCCTTGTTATTTTTTTATACCTTGACTAAATGCTATTTTGACTATCAGGAACGACATGAAACTTTAATTGCTCGTTACGTCGCGAGGCGACTCGACGAAACGCGTATTTCGCGTCGTAGACCACCTAGATTTAACACGGGACAAGAATGTTTCGCCGGACGCGCCCTTGGCGAGAGTCTCGCTTGCTTTTAAATAACGGTCATTATGTCGCGGATATAACCCTGCTCGCCGCGATAGCGAACAACGTACACACCCGGTCTATTCATCTATAAACTCCACTCAATAAACACCGCTCGATATAATCCATGGAACGAAACAAAAAAATATTCAGAGCCCGCTATCTAAATAGGAAACAAATTTCCTCTCGTCGACGCTGCCGTAAAATTTCTCTCCAACAACTTTTTCCCACTTTTTCGATAAAATAGTTACGACCGCGCGCGATGTACCCAATCGTACAATGATCTCGCATTTTTACGAGCCGTCAATGGAAGGAGGCGTAGATATCTTCTCCGTGAAGCGATAAAAATCGAATTTCACTCGAGCAACGGGAGTTGTTCCAGCAACCTCGGAACGACCTTCGCGACCTCGTGGCTTATCCTTCGATTTCGTCGTTTTTTTTGGTTTTTTGTTTTTGCACGAAAATTCCATAAAGCACCTTATCGAGCTGTCGTCGACTCGACGGAAAAGAAAAGTCGCTCGAAGCGAGAGCGTTCGCGTTGCACCGAACGGAAGGCGTGGGACGTTAATCGATTGACTTGTCAACTTGTCACGGTCATCACGCGCCCCGACATAACGATATAATCATGTGACATATGATTATAATCGCTTCGTCGATTATTTCTATTTTTCCCTTTCTAGATACCCGTATAACGGCGCCGTAATAACTTTCATAAATCGCAAGTCACGTATGACTCGACGAAAAAGAATGTTACAAGAGCGAGCTCATGTAAACTGGTCTTTCATTATCTCAGCACATTTGAAAATAATGTCTCCCGATGTAATCCTTCGAATTCGCAATTCCTTCAACTACCGCGAACTCTTTGTCTCTTCATTTTTCATTCTTCAACTGAAAAGTCATAACTGTCACGTTGTACCGTAGTGTAACAGAAAAAACGGCGAAATTGTCATGAAACGGTTTTATACAGCTCGGGACAAAAGGTAATCTCGCATTTATACGCGCAATTGCAGTTTATTTTTCTCTCGCGGTTAACAAACTTCCGGCATTTTCGAGGAAGAACACGATCCGGCGAATTTTTTAATTTTTTATGGCAGACGCGCGAGTTTGGAAATGGAACCAGCGATCGTGACTAATCGTTCGTGTTCGCGCGAATGAACGCATTATTCAGAAGCTTCTCGGCAGTGATATTTTAATGTTACAGTTTAGCAACGGCGAGGATTATCTTTCATCTCACGCGTGCCTCAACTTCATAATAACTCGAAATTAATTAACTCGTCGGCGCGTTGACTCTTGGCGTAACCCATTTTTCATCGATTACATTATCGCGTCAATTCGATCGACCTTGTCCCGCTTGAGTCAAATCACGCCAAGAGATTCGGATCGCATTTCATTTGCGTGATCCCTGGACGTTTTCATCATCTTGCTTAGGACACCTTTTCTTTTTTCATTTGTAAAAACTGTTATCTTAGAGAAAACGGTGTCATAGTCGATGAAATATTTCGTTTGGTGCTTTGGTTACAACGTGGAATGGTAAAAACAAGAGTTCAAAGAGTCGCAAAAAAAAATCTTTTGAAAGATTTAATGCGCTCGTAAATATTCTGTCCTGAAATACATCGAAACGTATCGCAATCGTGGATTGGACATTTCTTCTTTTGCACGAAAAACACTTGGAAACATCCAAATTGATTCAATTTCATTTCGACATTTGTAGAAAATGCTCAAGACTCACCGGCTTCGATGACCCCTTGACCTTGCAGCCGTCAAATATGGACACTTACCTGAAATGAAATTACGAAATGTACTATTTTCTCACATTTTTATCCCGAGTGTTCCTATGACTTTTGAAATGTTTTCAAAATAAGTCGAAATTATTGCGACCCTTTCGACTTCGGGCGCTCTCCCCTACCGAGGATTTCGCGTGGGCTCGCCCGAACTCCGAGGCAAATGCCGTTTCGCGGGTTCATTGACCGCGCGGAGATAGCATCTGTCCCCGAATCCGTGGGTCCAGGGCTAAGAAACGAGGGTATTGTCCGCTTGACTGAGAAAGGAGTTGTCCTTTTATGCGACAGGGGAAAAACCTGATTTAGAATTAATTCCGCCAACGCAACAGCAACAGAGCGCGATGTTTACGAAAGAAACAGTAAGCACACCTGGATTTGTAAGACACCTGGTACGCGATGTCGAGGGGCAGCTTGTGCCCGAGAAAATAGCGGTGAACCGAGTCAGGATCGTTCCGAACAATCCTCGAACTTCGATATTCCTGATCCGTTAAAACCGTCGTTTTTACTCAATGAACGCTGAAATCCAACTCGCCGCATTTTTACGATTCGCAGCGAAATCCGGCTGGTTATTTTGTTGTTAAAATTGCGGAAAAAAAAAGAATGCGAATCCGCTTTGATTCGCCGCATTAATGAATAGTCCCGGAAGAAGCGCCATTTATCGTAAATCATATCGACATAGGATATGGCGCAAAGTGATTCCGTATCTCGTTAATACGAGATTTTTCCAGCGGATACGACATTCATCCCGGCTAATTATTGCCGGGGAGCGCGCGCCACTCGAATCGGCGTTAACGTGTCCGTGGAAATGGAAAGTGAAGGAAGCCTCCCTTGTGCAATTCCGCGCGAACCTTGCGATGTGCAACATTTCTTTCCGGAGGTTGCGCATCCAAAAACGCGCGAATCATCCCGAATCTCTTTTCTCAGCATTATGCGAGAGACGTTTCATAATTACTAATCCTCTTACGTCCGCGCTCGATGTTTTCTCTTCGCTAACAATGTTCATTGTCGGGAAGACTCACCTTTTTTTTCATCCAAATTCTCTCGGCATTTTTCCAGTTCTCTTTTTTTCGAAAACGAAGACGTGATTTAGAGACTCGGCTCGCCCACGAAGTTGGGGACCGGAGTTTTTAGGGTCCAATGGGGGAGACATTGCATTCGATCGAAAGGCATTCTTTAATGAATTAGTGTCCACCGAAAAAACCAGGTGGCCTTCGCTCGATGACTTAGGAATCGTTTTTACCTCCGCTTTGGGGATTCGATATTTTCGAACCTTGAGACGGTCCAATCTTCGATTCGAACGAACGAATAAAATCGAAATTGTCGCGTGCTTCCCGCGACTTGGAGCAATGATTAATTGACATTTCGAGCGGCTTTCGCGTTCAATCATGTCCTCGCGGGACATAGTGTTAGATAAAGAGATTACTCGCGTGTATGGTGCGCGCGTAACACCATAGAACGATTCATTAGCATAATCTTTATAAATCTCGTCCGGGACGTTATCGCACGTGCAAAGACAGCGTTCCCTTATTCCGTATTACCTTGTAAGTTTGTAATAACCCGTGAAAAACGACAAAACGCTCCGTGAACGAGGCTCACATATTTTATTGTTCCCTTCTAACCGACGTACTTGTATCGCGTGCCTCCGAGGCTAATTCGCCTTTACGCATCTCTCATAAGAGATAAATATAAATGCCTGGCGGAGATTCGCGATGGTGAAAGTTCCCAACTTCAGACAAAGGGATGTCTCATTCGCGCTATAATTGGGGAAAATATTCCGCAATTTTACGCAACATTTCCCGCGGAATGGAATTCTTCAATTCACTGTGTTCGTTCCTTTGTTTCAGGATGGTTTTCTGTGATATCTGGAAACAACCCAATGGGGGGCGCGAGAGTTTATCGGAAAATGGACGCTCTAGTCAAAGTCGGGGTCCCGGCATTTCTATTGGCGGCGCCTTTACGAGCGTACACACTCACGCATTCCAAAATGGGTAAGAATTGCGTTACGTGTCGGGAAAATGAAAATAATCGGCTTTTTTCCTATTTTCAGCTTGAAAATCAGTTTTAATTAATTCTCGTCGCGCTTTACGCAAAGTTATGTAATCGTTAACTTGGGCATTAATTAGCGATTTATCGATACAAGGAGATTTCGTTCGATGAATGCTCGGGTTGTGTTAGCGAAGCAATGAACTTATAATAACTCGGCTTAGTCGCGTCGTAAGTTGAAATGTCAGGCAGATCAACGTTCTTGACCCGAATGCATGCAAATCGAGCAGCTCGAGAAATCATTTGGAATGCCGAAGAAATAACGTCCGCGTCTAGCTATAAACCACCACTTTTTTCACATAAAATCTTCAGTCGGCGTTACCGCTTCAATTCCAGCCAGAATTTTTGAGCTTTTCTAGGCTCGATATGTCTTTTACTTGACCTGATTTCCCTGACTTTGTTACATGGTTTTAAATGAAGTTTCTTTCGATGCACAATCGTGTTCTGAATTCTGTGACTTTCCGGTAAAATAATTCCAATGTTATAATGATATCTTTCTTGGAGTAAGAATTTTGCTCCAAGAAATGTCACTAGAAACGCCAGGAAATATAATGTCTCTAAAGCATGTAATCGTTTTCAGAAAATGGGAATTTGCGGGCTCACTATACCAAAACAACGATAAGGGCCGGTGAAATTCTGCGCCTGGTGGCAGTGTTCCAGGACACGAAGAAGAGCGCGGTGTCCTTCGGGATTCCAAGCAGCTCCTCGGAAAAAGACCAGTACGCCCAATGCCTGGACGCGCACGGTCGCGAAGTGTTCGCGCCAATTTCAGCGCGAGGCGAATTTTACGCAATTTGCCAAAGCGAGAACGCCGACGGTGGGAACGACGCGGTCCTTTACAAGGTTCACCACCTGGTGAAAAGGCCTCTGCCCCTCAGGGTGAGTCTCCAGGCTAATTTCTCCAAACAACGGAGAAAGCCCGCGAAATTTACGAACGTAACAAGGCGCCGATAATTCACTCGCAAATCATAGTCATTCGAAACCTGCAAATTGATCCGAGCGCCCTCCCACTCATAAATTGCAATGCGAAAATTGCACGTAAAGCATTAATTCCCGGCGGAGCCAGAAATTACGATGTCCTCGATTTGAGTAACAAACCGAGCGAGGGAACAAGTGAAAAAGTAAGTGCCCCTCGTAGGTAAAGTCTCCCGCTCGGGCGTCTTCATTCCGCTAAATTACAGTCGATAAATCTCACGTAGCCGAGTACAATATCTTCGTATTATACGCCGCGCAGTCATTCCATTTCCCAAAGGAGCTTCATTAAATCATCCGTATTACTGTATTTATAAATATCATTTTCTCGCAGGTGAGATTGATAGCGGGACCGCTTCCGGTGCCATTACCAAGGGAATACGGAGGCCTGATGCAACTGGAGACCGCCACGCGTGGTCCGATTGTGCTCGGCTGCATCGTTCCGGAAAGACCGGTCTACAATCCGGAAATGCTCGAGCTCGTGGTATCCGGAAATGGCGCGCCGAGGGTCAGGAGGGCTCGCCTCGGTTATCCCTCGGAGGCCAGATTGCTGGCCTCGCCAAAAATGCAACGATTATTAACAGCCTGCAGGTATACGCGAGAAAAAAAAAACCTCATCTTTGTTTTTGAATTTTACAAAATAACAAAATGTCTGTTTTCCGTCTTTGCAGTCGAGCCGTTGGAGATCGCGCAACGGAACCTCGAGTGGCACCGTTAAAGCTGCAACCCCCGGAAGATGAAGACCTGAAGGAGATGCATCTGAAGAAAATTAAACCCAAGCCGGAGACGAAACCAAAGCCGGAAACGAAGCCGCCGATCTTGAAGAGCCTTAGAAGCGGACTGGAAAATTTGAAGAAGAACACGGTGCGCGAGAAGAGCGAGACGCGGCTTAGCGGTGCCGGCTTCCTCGAGAGAATAACGAAGCTGACCCAGGGAAGCAGGAGCAGGAATCCCGCGAAAAAATCGGCTTCGTTTACGTTCGCTTTGAGACCGGAAGTAGCGATGCGCTCGAAAGAGAGGTACTCGAGCCTTGAGCCGGATCCTGGTGACAAATCGAATCATCCGCATGCTTCGAGCAAACCTCCGGTGCAGAGATCCGTGTCGACGAGCGTCCTTGAAGTTCCGGTGAGCGTCGA
This sequence comes from Zelostemma sp. ZL-2020, assembly GCA_022816865.1. Classification (NCBI taxonomy): domain Eukaryota; kingdom Metazoa; phylum Arthropoda; class Insecta; order Hymenoptera; family Platygastridae; genus Zelostemma; species Zelostemma sp. ZL-2020. The sequence continues at coordinate 5,083 of JABFQM010002534.1, read as the reverse complement.
ACTGCAACCGGATTATTCCCGGGTGCGGGACAGTCTTACGCCGCTTCCGCAACAGCCGAAAGCAACGTCGCCTGCCAAAGCTGACGATATCTACGCTGAGATTTGCGATAATTCTCCCGTTGCGCAGAAATGTCCAGGGAGTCACGTGATGGCGAGGGTCAGGATCATTGTTAAGCAAGAGAGTCCACGGCCGAAACAGAAGTACATAAATTCCGTAATGATAACGAGCCAGGGCGACTCGATCATCAGCGCCGAGGACCATCTTATTTATAACACGGTTTTCTAGCTTTGGAATAAAACAATTGTATTATTTCTATAATAATTTCGGGAAGTAAAAAAATTGGTTTGTAAATCGCCGATATTGCCGTCGCTTCAAAAGAAAACGTTTTCTGTGATTTAATTTAGAGATCGAAATTTTTGTACATATGATTAGAGAGTTGCTAGGAATTTTTCTTTTTCCTTGTGGAAAAAAAACGATGGGACTGTAGTAGCGATGACCTAACCGACCGTCGAGAATGGAAAGTTAGATATTTTTGTACAAAATTCTAAAGTGCTCAAAATTTTTTGTAAATAAGAGGAAAAAAAACTCGCGTGAAATGTGGTCGTTTCCACACAACTACTCGAAAGGGCTGTGTTTAAGGCTCGCGTAAAGTGTAATATATTAAGGCTGCGTAGTTTAGCGAAAACTTCATAAACCGCATGTAAATAACATTCGCCGTCACTAACAGAATTGTAACGAACAAGTACGTTTTTGTAACCGACAGCTCAATTTAACCCCAAGGATCTCCACAAAAATAATTACAAAGTTTTATAAAAAAATAATAAAACGTTAATTTCCAAAAAAACCTCATCGTTTATTGCGTTTTCGGCTTTACCGACTCGTTATTTTTGTTCTTTTTCTCTTTCTTTTTCTTCGATCTCCGCACGTTTTTCAATTTCTGTTTCAAAACCATGCGACTTTTTCTCGCCTCGGTGATCGATGAGCTCTTTTTCCTCTTCGGCCCTTCGTCCATAACTTTTTTCATGACCTCGATTGCCGTTTCAGAGTTCTGGTCGAGAGTTACTTCCAGACTCATGTCTGGGTACTTTCCGGAAAAATTTTTCGGGAACAGCAGCTGCGGTAGGAGACTCGAGAGCTGGTATTTTTTTGCCTTCAGCGCGCGTTTCAAGTCAGCGGTTTCTTTATCCTCCATGGTAGACTCTCTAAGAAAAAAAAGAAATCGAATGAATTTCCCATTCTCTTGCAATTTTACTGTACTCGTTTGTACCGTTCATCGTCGTCCAAAAGAAGGTCCATGTCCTCCGCCGCCTTCCGCAGCCAATCTTTCTGAACGCTGTTCCTCTTGTGCTTCAATTCCAGCTTGTCTATTTCTCGGGCAATGTTGACTTGTTCCTTCACAGCGATGAGTAAACGATCGACAACCGGAAAAGTTGGCAGATCTTGGGCTGAAAAAGTTTCATATGAAACCGAGGCTCGACTTTTGAAAAAGAAGCGTTACGCCGTGAGCGTAAAAAAGAGTTTTATGTGGTATAAATATTGAGTAGGCTTACAGCGCCCGAGTGTTTTGCAGAGTCTGCTGTAAAACTGCTTCTCGGAAGGTTCCATCAAAAGGACCGTTATTCCTTCCTTTTGGGCTCTCGCGGTTCTTCCGCTCCGGTGTACGTAACTCTGAAGAGAAAGATGTAAAATTTATGGCTCCGAAGTGCGTCGAGAGAAAAGAAATACATTCCTTCGTAAGGAAACAACATTTTAATCAATCACCTCTGAAGTTCTGGGTACTTGATAATGTATGACATGCTCTACATTGGGAATGTCCAGTCCTCGCGCCGCGACGTCCGTCGCTATCAAAATCCCGTTTTTGTCCTCCTGAAACCTGTACGAAACGTCAGAAGCCAATCAACAAAAAATGCAAATTTCCCTTTTTTGCTTGCATTCGGAATTATACCTCTCGAGATTTTTCAGGCGTTGGCGCTGGATCATTTTGGCATGCAGAGGTAAAGGATTGCATTCCAAAATCCCGAAAAGAGTAGCCAGTCTCTGGACGCAGCCGATGCTGTTACAAAAAATCAAAGTTTTGCCCGCGTGTCTTTTCAAAAAGTAGTAGAGATAATAATCTTTGTGGTCTATTGTGCAGGCTATTCGGCACTCCGTCAAACTCCCCGCAGTGCCTGAAAATACAAATATGAAAATGATCAAATTGTAAATGAAAAAGGAATTCTTTTTTTCACTACCAACCCTTTTCCTTTGTGATGTCAACAATTTTTGGATTCTTTATTCCCAGCATCGCAATGACTTGTTGCAGTTTCTGTCCCGGCGACACTTTGAATATCCGGCTTTTTGGATTTCGCCATTTCTTCCTTTGCAAGTAATCGGGAACGTCATGCACCATCGTCAAAGTTGCGGAAAATACAAAAGTTTGTCGTTGCTGCACATTCGTCTCGTCGGCGTTCAGTTTTTCGAGAATGTTGTGCAGCTCCTCAAAGTGGCCTTTTTCAAGCATTCTGTCTGTTTCGTCGATAGCTAAATAACTGTAAAAAGTTATCTGTTAGTTGTTTTAATTCTGGAATGTATTAAACAGTGGTTTCTGTAGATTTTGCCAACTTGATTTTATCCAATTGACTGAGGTGAGGATTTCCATCGTTGATTAATTCCCACAATCTTCCAGGAGTCGCAATCACGATTTCTGGTCCTTTGCTCAAAATCCTTTCCTGTTTTACAGCCGCCATTCCCCCGACAATTACCGCGATCTAAAAATACAGTGAAAAAGTACTTTCGGTTGACAAATATTGAGATAGTTGAAAAAAAACCTTTATATCTGTGTATTTCGCTGCTTTTGCCAGATGATTTTTTATCTGAATTGCCAATTCCCTGGTGGGAGTCAGTATTAAGGCATACAACGGTTTCAGTTTCTCCAAGTCCGGAGCTTTCTTTTCCAATTTATCCATGACTTTGACCAGTCCAATATTGTCCGTTTCTTCATCCTCGCTGAAACATTCTTCGCTGTCTGAAGTCTCGTCATTCTCCTTTTTCTTTTTCAAATTTGTTGCTCCTTCTTCAAGTTTCTTTTGCTGTTCTAAAATACCGTTGATTATCGGAATTCCGAAGGCCAACGTTTTGCCGCTTCCAGTTTCAGCAGCGCCCAAAATGTCTCTGCGACCCAATATCGCCGAGGGAAGAGTCATCGACTGAATGAGCGTCGGGGAAACGATACCTTGGTCTGCCAAGGCACTTATTACCACCGAGGGTGTGCCCAAGGCTGCCCAAGCTTCCGTATTTATTTCTGTTTTTTCGCCTTCTTCGTCGGATGCAACGTCGGGTTCGGCTTCCTCCGGCAAAGGCAAATTTGTCTCAATTTTCACAGGTTTTTGCTTCTTCTTCTTATTTGTGCTCTTTGCAGAGACTTTTTGCTTTTTCTTTTTGGATTTCGAACTTTCATCGTCAAATGAATCTTCCTAAAAAATAATCGTATTTAATTTTTGGTAAATTGTTGATTTGGTTGAAAAAAGATTTTGAAATTGTTCGTGGAGAATACAGTTTTGTAACTTTAATAAAATAAGGCGATTTTACCTCGTTGTTCGAAATCTTTCGTCGTTTCTTGCAAGTTTCAACATCGTAATCGACGAGCTCTTCTATTCCGACGAGCCCTTCAAAATCGCCAGATAAAATTGCCCCTTCTAGTTTCAAAGGTTCCCATTTTTTGGAATTGGGTATTTTTAGTTTTTTTGTTTTGGGCATTTTTGTCCTTAGCCGACACGCTTTTTTCGATCTATTTACTATGGACGACTTACGACCATAACCTCAAAATACACGAGACACACGTGTGTTTGGTGCCCAAGCTTCGTTTTCATGAACAGATTAAATTCCGTTTTCAACTTTGGCGGTATTCTCATTTGGAAATTCAATTTTTTGAAATCGACATTTACACTACGCATTAGTTTCTTATGAACGACAATAAATATTTTAATCGCGTGAAGAGAATTCTGAAAAAAAGTGTGTATTAATATTTTCAACATAATATGTTCTTGTATAAATATTTTGCCTATAATTGTGTTTTCGTTTTTAAATATTAAAAAAAAACTTTTTAGGACGGCTCGAGGTATTTCGGCGTTTTTTTCTTATGATATATTTTTCGAATTGCGACAATTACAAATTGTGATTAACCGAAAGCTGCGACATTTCTTGTTTTCATTAAGGAGTATCTATTTGCAGTCTCCGTACACGTATAGACGCTCAGCAAGAAATTGATGCACAACTGATATTCACCTTTTCCTATCACGCCATATCAGATAAGATAGCATGAAACTATCACAGACTACAGTTTCCGTTTGCACTGAATAACCCAGAAATAGTAGCATTGTACTTCTCGAAATGATGACATAATTTGAATTAGTGTTTGAAATATGGGTGATACCGTAAAATAAAAAAAACAAAACAGTATGAATAATCGAGTACCGTTGTGAAACATATAATTAGAAGATTTTACAAATATCGTGAACTATGGAAAAAGTGTTGGGATTTCTCATGGTTAGTTGCTGCGCTGTAATCCTTTTCATAAATTTGGCAAAAGAGCCGACACCGATCCTTAAGATGAAAAATTTGGACCACAATCTATGGCATCACAAGCTTAATGTTATCGAAAAACTCAATGTGAATGACAGTGGGTATTCAATGTCAAACTTTATATATTACTACAGTTATTTCTGGACATTAATAATCATTGAAATTATCACTACACAGAATCATTGGAAGATGGAATGAACATTTTCTTTCACGAAACTTCTTCCTTTGGGGGATCTGAATCTGGGTTGAATCCACGCCAAGCTTGCGCTGTCGAATCCGCTGCGAAAATGAATCCTAATATGACTGTTCACCTGCTGTTTCTTGGTCCATTGCAGTTATCGAAATATTCGAAAAGTATGGCCATGCAATTGTTGCAATATGATAACGTCAAGATCAAACGAATTGATATCGAAGAGTACGTAATGAATACTCCCCTTGAGGACTGGAATACGCGTAGCGTTGTAAGAAAAAGTCAATGGCCCACGAGTCACATGTCCGATGTTTTAAGATATCTAACGCTGT
>JABFQM010002533.1:0-14788 GCA_022816865.1 Zelostemma sp. ZL-2020 | reverse complement strand
ACGACCCATTTAGAAAATGAATCTGAGGAAGGGCTCGCCAAAAAACCAAAGATGCGAAAAATGACGAAGAATCTCGATTTCGGATCAAGCGAATCTTTGCTGGAAGAATATAATTTCTGGTAAGTTGGGTGTATAAAATGAACATCCAGTTTAAACTTGCATGTTGGATTCTTTCTTGTAACTTGAAGTATCTTACTTAACAGGCAGTCAGCTCGGAAAATTTATGATCGGCCAATGCATGCGATTAAAAAAACAAATGAAGAAGATGAAGAGGAGCTTTTTGTACGACATGGACAGAAAAATTAACAAAGTGGTCGAAATGCTCGTAGCATCCGGACATTCTGGCAATGAAGTGGAGAATTTGAAAGAGAAATTGAATGTCCAGTTGCCGATGATGAGCGACGAAGTATTTATGGAATTCGGAAAAGAACTCTAATTTTCTTGTGAAAAGAGGAAGTCGTTGGTAAGCTCTTTTTCAAGGTCAATTATCCAAATTAAAATATTAGTCGGGAGTTTTTCGTTGTAGTTATCTGATGATTAATATATGATGTACTTTCAGGTTTCGTACATGGAGATATTGAGCGCTCCTACTTCAAAGATAGAGGCTGGTGTTGGGACAATTCTGTCCAAAGTAATTGGGAAACCAGTACAATTGATGTACAGTGGGTGTGGTACAAGGCAAAACGGAAAGCAAAAGAAACCGTTTTTGTCAACTATTACCTACAAATCCATGGAAGGTATATTAAAATAAATCATTCGTATTGTTGTCTCCAAAAAATATCATGCAAATTTAATAATACTTTTTTATTTTCTGTTCTGTTTAGAGCTGCTGATGCAGAAGCATAAAACAACGGATAAAATCGTGCTTTCTAAAACGAGCCGATGGCTGGCTGGTGCTGGTGATCGAGAGGGTGGAACGAGCCAGAGAAAAAAACAACTTAAATAATCCTTTGTAAATGATAATAACCAACGTTTTCTTTGATAATAATAATCCAATGTATGAAGAATTTCTTACTTTTAATAAAAAACAAAAAAACATTTAATGTATTTTTTACAGAAAAAAAAACGTTGGCCCAACATCGGCTGCCTGTACTAAAACAAGGTTGGCTGCCTGTACTAAAACAGGGTTGGCTACCAATACTGGGCCAGTTTCGATCGGCGTGATCATTCCGGACTTATTCCAACGTTGTTTGCCAACGGTCGAACGATCTTTACCAATGTTGGGCCAACCTTGTGCCAATGGTTTTATTTTTCATGGGAGTGTTTGTCAGATATTGAAATGTTTGTTAAATTTCAATTAGAGCAAAGACAAACATACGAAAAATAATTGAATCATTTGTCACTGTTAATAGATTTTTAGAAAAAATAATACTTCGTGATCGTCGCTTCGATTAGCACTTAACAATAATGAATGTGCGTTTTCACGATAATTTCAAGTGTGATTATCACAAGTGCAGTGTAATTTCTTGAACTTATAGGATTAAAACCACAAAATGATGTTCCGAAATGAATGTGCTTTTACAAGCTACATTCAATCAAAAACAGAAACAAAAACTCGACTGTGTTCATAAAACCTATCAACATTTTTATGTAACAATAAAAAGTCTATAATGAACTGTCATAAACAATCTGGTATAGTTACTGCTATTGTGAGTGAATATAGAAAATGTATAGTTTAAAAATGTATCAATTCATTACATCCAGCGATATTTTCACGCTTCAAAAAATAATTTGCAATGTCATTTACCTCAATTGCGATAGCTGTACAGTTCGTCATTTTTTGACGATCAATTCTCGTTTTTAACTATTTTCTACAATTTTAACCACTTGAGAAAATCGAGATAAATGTAGTTCAGCAGGCAAATGAAAATGATCCGAAAACCTTTTCGAAGTCTAGTCGGAGCTAAAAACAAACGAAACACGATTTTCGGCTTCTTCGCAATTTTTTCCCGAAGAAAGTACCTCGTTTTGGAAAAAAAACTTCAGGAGCATAATAACTGGACCTAATTATCCCTAGAATTCAACATCCTTTTTTTCCAGAGTAACAAGAAGCTGCGAGCTTGCGATTTCGAATTACGATCTTTTTCGTGTATTTCGCAGCAAATATCGGAAAACTTGTTTGAATCAAAATCTGTATCCCTTCCAAATTTCGCAGACTCAAAGACCACGCCATTCAAACCCCTTTTCCAGGCTTACAAGAAGCTGCGAGCTTGCAATTTCAAATTATGATATTTTTCATGCATTTCGGCGCGAATATTTTGAGCTTATTGTAAAATAGTAACCTTTGGTCTTTTGCATCGCTCGTCTACGTATAAGTTAAGCAATGTTCTTATTGTTAATATTTGAAGCTGCGTTACATAAAATTGTTTTCCGCAGAATGTTCCGTCGCAACCAAAATTTGCGGAATCGTATACGATACATTTTCGGCAAAAAAATTATGTAAGTTGTTTGAACAAAGTTAATGAATAGTATTGCTCAAAATGCCAAGAAGAGCAAAGTAAGAAAATATGGAGCAACAGTAGGTCATTGCTACAATATTGACATTGGTTTCCTAGGGTATTGTGGCTATCTACGCTCTGCTCAGCGCGAGAACCACGTCCATGTACTCAGCCATGTGGAACCGCGTTTTCGAAGTCATTCCGACCCTTAAGTCAAACATAAAGAAGATTACCACCGATTACGACGAGACTAATAATACAGTCCTAAAACGCATATTTACCATCGATGGGAGTCAGAGTGTTGCTCTCAATGGTTCTTGGTTTGCGTACAAAAAGGTTTGTACTTGTTTCTTGTAATGTTTGAATTTCCTGAATTCGAAACATAAAATGTAAAACGATAACTGAATCCTACGATATAATAACAATACGATTGTTTGATCGTATTTTTTAGCCAGAATACAATTCAGAGGATTGGTAAATCGTTTTTTGATTTTTGTACTTATCGTACTTCAAAAGTTTGATATGAAGATGAAAGTACCTTGTTTTGGGAAAAATATTGTAACATTTTGTTTTCAGGCAATGATTTCCAAACTGAAGGCCGAAGACTGTTTGAATGGAACGGCAAATTTCGCCAGTCGCATTCTAGCGTTGCCTCTTTTGCCTGCACAAAAATGGGACGAGGCATGTACCCTACTACAAGCACAAGCCGATGAAATGAGAGCAAATGCCCCAGGAAGTCATAATGTGCTTGCTGACATTCGGGCATTGTGGAGGCCGAATGCTGCGAAAATCAGCACTCATAATGTTTCCCGGGACACATCGAATCTAACGGAAAAATTTGAGCGCGAGGCGAGGACGAATTTCAAGATACGTCCCAAATTGTATGAATATCTTGGTATGTATACGTAGTATTAGTTGTCGAACTTGAAAATACATTTTTATAACAAAACATTTATGCATGCTTATTATTGCAGAAACAGTCAAGCATAATTTGCAAAACCAAGTGAAAGTCATGGAAAAATTACGGGGCGACGAGAAAATCGTTTTGCGAGGGTTGCAGGCAATTGTACAAAACTAAAAGACAATTAAGCTGGAAACATGTAAACTGTTTCAAGAAGAGTATGTAGCAAATTTAACTGTCATTATATTGCGATAAGAAACCATGGACAAGATAATAAGAAATTGTCATTATTTGCAGGCCTTCAACCGTGCAACAGTTTTTGGATGCACTCGAAGATATCAACAAACTTTTTGTTATCCGTTTCCCGCCTCTGCCGAATCCTGTTCGTGGGGCCGATGACAAACAAAATCCTGCCCTTGTCGACGATTACGTTCGTAGAGTTGGTATGTATATCATATGCTTTCGTTCTGCTTAGGGTTGCCAAATGGGTCTCATCGCGAATCAGTGAATTACTCCCCTCCCTCGCCCCTCCGCTTAAAATTATTAGTTTCATCTTCTATATTCCCTTCTGTAAAATCCGTTAATTCACTGCTAACTTAGTGCAAATGGCAACCCCAGTTTTTCTGTCGTAGTAGCAGTGTGTTTATTGGTGATACCGAAGTCTAGTTTTTGACAGAACATGAATACAATACATGATAATATAAAGAAAAGATTTTGAAATTCTAAAATAAAAAATAAAAAACGCACCGATCTTGCCTTTCACGTCCCTTCGCTCTACCTTCTTCGATGCCAGGTGAAAAAGTCCTTCAGTCCAGGTAGCTTTTCGTCCCGATGTCCTTCTGATGCTCTGTTCCGTTTTTCGCCTTCTTTTCTTCTCCTCCTGCTCATATTTCGCCTTTCTTCCTTGTCTCTTGCTCTCTTCCACCAAGATTTTCAATCTTTCGAGGTGACGATTTAATTGGAAGTTATGAGTAAATTCAAATTTTATTAAACAGAACCGGAGGTCGCGGATACTGTTTACCTTCTACACCGTCACGCTCGTCGCACTCGCGGTCGCGGTAGAGGTCGTGGGGGTGCTCGCGGCGGGCAAGGGAACCGACCCGCGAGACATCGACCGTATGTTGCGCGCTATGCTCGACCACAGGCTGACGCGCAATAACCACAGGCCGACGATACATTAGGACGTGATGAAACCGTTATGTTACAACCTGTAGATGGTGGAGGTAAAATATTTTTACACGTACTTTGTTGCAACATACTCACCGCCGAAGAAAGAAATTGTTTGCACCAATGTATGTAAGGCATAAAGGATTATTATCAGTTCATAATGTTCACAGAACTTGATGCCGTAAATCATTTAACGAGCTGCCGAGTTTGCCTGCTATCGGCTGCAACACATGCATTCGTAAATTGCGGGCACTTTGCGGTTTGCGGTGGATGCGTTGCATTGCTGGAACACGGACCAGCGATGACGTGCCCGCTGTGCCGAGAGACATTCGAGTTGGCCATTCGCATAAGTAATTATGTTCTTCACTCTCAATAACTGCTTTAGTCTTATTTTACCGTTCAAAAACGCAGCTATGATTTGTTTTCATTTTTTTTAGTTGCATGAATATTTAAATGAAACATTTTCCTAATAATGTTCTCATTGTTTTAGCGACTGTTGCTGGAGCTGGGCTTTTGCCACAAACGTGCCTGGCATGCGAGGTTGACGATGCCGATCATGCATTCGTTCCCTGTGGACATAAGGTCGTATGCGGGAATTGTGTTGCTGACGAAATAACGTATTGTCCGTATTGTCATCAAAACGCCACCAAATTTATTAAATTATATACGATGTAAGAACCTATTTGTATGTATAGAAATTATTCAGAGGGGGGAAGGGTGGTTCTATCGCCGTACTCTTTACGTGCTGACCTTTATTTTTTGTCTTTTTGGTGTAAAATTTTTTGAAAACAGTTTTCTGAATATCATAATAAAATGTGTATGTGATGTCCCGACACATACGAGAAAATTAATGGATTTCTGATTACTCGAAGTCCATTAATGAGACGTCATATCTTAACTTCAAAAGAGGTAATTTTTCGTGTTATCTTCGTGCCTCTGTGCGCACGGCTCGCTTTGTATCAATTTCATTAGTGGAAGTTTGATTTCTGTCTTTTGTTCTTGAGCTCTCGTTTTGTAGTTTATCAATAAAACGTGTTTGATCCTCTATTTTATCGTGTTTTTTTTCCTCCGCAAGTTTGTTGAGGTACAGTTCCTTCTGCAGGACGGCAACGGGGAACTCATAACTCAAAAGATTTGCCTACAATAGTATGTTGCATTACAAGAGTTGCAACACAGCGATTGCAACGAGTGTGTAGTTGGCTGCTTGAGCGAAGCGAGGGCTGCCAACAACACGAGTTGCATCAGCTGTGTTTCATTCCGAAAAATGTATATTATTTTTTTCTGTTTATTCCTGAATCCGTCACTTTCTCCGTTTACTGAAGAGCTATTTTCGTCTTTAACCTCGTGATGCATTTTTTTATTTCCAATCCTTTTTTTGATGTGCACTATGGACTATTTTGGTTACTTCACTTGCTTTCATTTATACTTTTTAAATAAAAATTAAAAGCAAAGCATTTTTTCCGAAGATTGCGGTAACTCAGAGAAACATTGATGAAATATATGCTTCGAAAATTCATTGCCAGGCAGGTAATACCGTAATGATACCAGAAAGTTACGGCTAGTTGTTCATTTAATTACCACAGATAAGATATACTTTTTCTTCGTTTGTTTGCGTATTTTCTGAGGAATATCATTCCAGATCGTTAACTTCGACGTTTTCTCTTCCCTAACCATTCCCTGAAACACTCGTCTTTTTGGACTTGATTAAAAAAATCGAGTACAACATTTTTTGTAGTAAACCATATAGATATTAAGTAATAAGGTATTCGATTATGTTTTGAAAGAATAATCACGTCGCTGCGACAGACGTTTTGTAAGAAAATGAAGAAGAGGTATTACATTATGATTGGAATCAAGTCCAAAAACACAAGTGTTTCAAGAAACTATAATTATTTCTTACCAAACGTCAAAGTGAACGACGTGAGACGGATTCTTTAGGAAAATGCAGAACAATACGGAAAACAAATAATATTTGTCCTCCGTACTGTTTTTATAATCTGATGATTATTATAGGGGCATTCCACACCAAGCCGGCCACTTTTTTAGATGACCTCTTTTAATTTGGCTGAAAAATTTATATGTTATTGAGCCCGGCAAAAGACGTATTCATGATTTTTTTGAGATTTTTTTGATGACTTTCACAAAATATAAGTTTTTATCGAAAAACTAGGTTTTTTTTTGAAACGCTTATAACTTTTCGAAAAATCCACAAAATGAGTCGTTTTTTTTCCTAAATTGCTTGTTTTCGAATGCTTTTCGAATTGAAATTTTCTTTCAATCCCACGAAATCCATTGAAATCCATTGAAATCCATTGAAATTTTCTGCCCACGAGCGATGTTTGACTAGCTCTTTGACGACTCTGTGGAACTCGGATTTGGTTGTGAACCCAAAGAGCACGCTAATAGATAGGTTAAGCTTTAACAAGTGTTTATCATTCTTCCGATTTATCAAAATCCAGATTTATTAACAACCAAATACGAGTTCCACAGAGCTAGTCAAACATCGCGCGTGGACAGTGGCGCGCGCGCTCGAAACGCGGAATCGCTTGACTCAAAAATTTATAACTCAAAAAGTATTCATTTCAGCATTCCCAAATTTTTACAGCATATTCTTGGATGTGTAATAAATACTTTTCAGACGAAAAAAAAGAAAAAAATTATGTCTCTCTCTTCGAAATGTCTTTCTGTTTATAATGTTGCGCAATTAGTTCATGACAAATTTATGTGACAACTTTCTTGTGTGGTACATGTGAAACCTTGGAACCAAGCGCACATAATATAAATAATTGGTATTTCTGCACGGAAAATTTTTTCAGTGACAAAACATTTGAGGCGATCACTTTTACAATAACTCTAATGTTTGAAAAATCATTTCTTGCAAATTTTGCATATCATATTGAAATAAAAAAATACGTATAAAATATTTTTGAGCGTAGAACAAGAAAAAAAAATAGTTTGGGCGAAAAAAAATTTTGGGTGGTAAATCTCCCGTGGAATGACCCATATATATATATTATATTTAGGGTGGCCCTTAACATAGGTCAACAAAAATTTTGCCCATGCCGCCCCCCAAATCGGTTCTTAATTAATGAAAAAAAAATCGTAAAAATTATCCCAGCTCTTAATTTTGATATTAAGGCGTGCCTCAAGGACCCTCATTTTTCCCATTTGAATAACATGGGGTTTGGTCAACTACGAAGTTTTTATTTAATTCTGAGACTGCGCAAGAGCCAAAAAATCTATAACTTGGCAAAATTGTTGCTTAGACATGCCACTCGGAACATTAAAAAAATCAGCTCTCCACGCCTATAAAGGAGCTTCCTGCATCAATTGGCTTATGACCCCAAAAAGTGAAGAAAAGTGCATTTTCCACTATTTTCATGATTGAATGTATGATGCAGCTTTTGAAGAGCATATGTTTAGTTCTAGGATCGGTTTAAGCATTTGAAATAAATCAATCACTTGACACCTTTCAAGGAGCTTCCTAAATAAATTCGTTTTAGGTCTCAGATAACAAAGAAATGCATGTAATGCTCGATTGAAAAAAAAAATTGTTGTTTCGTCCAATAATTGATTGAACGAATAATGTGATAGTTGTGATAACTTTGAATTTCACATCGGGTTTAGTGCTCGAAATTGACTCATCAGTTAGAAATTAATACAAAGAAGCACAAAAATAATTGATTGCGTGGAAAATGCATTTTTCTTCACTGTTTGGGGTCATAAGCCAATTGATGCAGGGAGCTCCTTAATAGGCGTGGAGAGCTGATTTTTTTTATGTTTCAAGTGGCATATCTGAACAACAATTTTGCCAAGTTATAGATTTTTCGGCTTTTGCGCAGTCTCAGAATTAAATAAAAACTTCGAAGGTGACCAAACCCCATGTTATTTAAATGGGAATTACCATTTTTTTTATTTATTTAGAACCGATTTGGGTGGCGGCACGGGCAAAATTTTTTTTGACCCATGTTAAGGGCCACCCTAGTGTACAGCTCTACGCTTCTCTCAGTGTATATGTGACCTGGAATGAGAAACGGGCCCTAGCGACACAAAAATCGATTTTGAGATTTCAATAGATTCAGGCTAATAAAGGTATGCCCGATCGATTGAGACTAGTCCGGAATTTCTACGATTAAAATTGGGCCCGCTATAAAGGCTTAAAGTCGAGGAAGCTCGATAACGCTTTAGCGCGAGCCCTGCGGGCGGTCTCCGAGTTTTTCCCTCTCCACTTACAACTATACTCCGAGCGACTTATCGGTGAGTGCCTCGGCAAAGTCACCGATGAACCGCTGTTAGCAGTAGTAGTAAGTGAAAAGGAAAAATCTCCGGGGGGGCTTATCGCTACCTGCCGGCCCAGTCTTCGGTGACTGTTCACTTCAAATCGGTTTTCCCAAGAAAGCATTTTGTGTCGTTAGGGCCCTTTTCTCATTCCAGGTCACACGTGTCGGTTAATTTCATGTTTGGAACCCTGAAAAAAATTTTCAGTTGATTCAAAATGGGTCGTCCATTTTGGTGTACCAGATTCATGCTAAAATCATTCGAAAAATGCTCTAAACAATATTATCAGAATATTGACAGAATATTGTGTGCTAATGCAAGACGCATCGGGAACATATTCAATACGTTCTTACGCACCATCTTCAAGCGGGAGCAGGAACTACATTGACCGGCCAACTCAAGATCTTTAATACGTATTTAATACGGACCCGCTCGAAATCACTGCGTATTTAAAAGGGAGCCAATAATGTTTGGGACCTCGATTGCTACGGATTTAAGACGGAGCTGTGTTTTTCGGAATATGCCATCACGTATGACGTCATAATATAATACGTACGATTTTCCATCGAAATTATGCACTTGCACAGTCTTTGAAACTCGCTGTCTCGCCTTGCTCTACAAGTACCAAAACTTAGAGTTCCGATCGACGTGCGATGAAAAATAATATGCATTACTCGGAATGAAACACAGCTGATGCAACTCGTCACTCGTGTGATTGGCAGCCCTCGCTTTGCTCGGGCAGCCGACTACATACTCGTTGCAATCGCTGCCATTCAACCCTTGTAATGCAACATACTATTCCGTCAATTTTTTGCAACATCTTCCAATTGTTGAATAAAATTTATATTCAAGAGTGTTATAGCCTAAAAATTGTTTTGTTCTTGTTTCCAAATTTTTAAATTTGTTTAAACAAGTCCATTGTTTATACAATTTTATTGTTCAGAAACAAATATTACTTTTTTGAAAGACACTAATTTTGAAATTTCAGTGTCAACAACTTTGAATTGATTAAGCAATCAACTTTTTCGAACATCAATAATAATGTATCCTGACCGGTAACAATAATGTCTTGAAAATTTTTTTTTTTTCAATTTTTAAATTTTTGAATTTGTTATAAACAAATCGATTGTTCGAACAATTTCATTGTTTGAAAATAATTATCACATTCACAATATGCAATGATTTTGGAATTTTAGTGTCATTAATTTTTACCTGTTTAAACATTGAACTCTTACAAAAATTATAAATAATATATTCTGATCAGTAACAATCTCCTCAAAACTGCTTTTTCTCAGTTTCCTAATTTTTGGATTTTTTTCATTGTTTGAACAATTTTGTTGTTCGAAAATAATTATTACATTAACGATAAGCAACCATTTCACGATAAGCAACACACGGTTACACGATTAATATACACGATTGATATCACGCAATACAAATCGAAATCGAAAAGGTCGGTAAGTTAGAGCGGAGCGTCGGCAATTTATTTCGTTGAAAAATCAGAAAGTGAAAATGCTCTGAAATTGAACAGCAATATTTCAACTTCAATCTAAGTATACGTTTACCTTGAAAATTCGAAAGATAACAATCGCGGGAGGAAATATTAAACAGACGGCTTTTACAGTAGCGCCATCGGGCGGCGAAGTTTTGAGTTCCGAAAATCACGAAACATCGGAAAAATCCTTTTTCTCTTCGATTCAGAATGTAAAATCCCCCAAAACTGAAAACGGCAACTTTCAATTAGCGTTTTCAATCAGTTTTGAGTGATTGATTCTATATTATTAGGTAGATATATAAGGATATATCGAAATAATCTATAGTGTCGATGAGGCAGAACTCGCATGGTGTTGTCTGAATCATATTCTTCATCACAACATTAGAAATAAATTCTCTGTCACGAGCAGTATACTCATTAATCACATAATTAACGCGATGTTTTTCAATACACGAACAAGTGCATTCGATGGGAAATCGCCTGAAAAAGCCAAATCCGCTGTCATCCGGGGATTTAAGCCTTATTTGAGTGATAGCGAGATGAAAAATTCGAGATACATAACCTCGTCACTGTTATTCAGGCACGCCAACGCAAAGACGAAAAATTGCCATTCGGCCGCTCATCTCCAGCTGATTTCCATTCGCCCCGTGTGTCGAAAGTACAACTTTCGCCACGCCAGTTAATTCGGCAGGAATCCGCCATTTTCGCATCGCTCCAATGGCAGCGAAAGCCGAGTTTTCGGTGCGCGTGTTATGAAATAGTATATTACACGTCTAGTGGCGAATGACGGCAATTTCTGACGAGTGTGAAATTGCTGCCCGAGCGAAGCGAGGGTGGCAATCACACGAGTCAGAAGTCGCCACCATTTGTCACAAGTCATGTACGATATTTTTCATGACGAGCGCATAAGAAATTCGGCTTTGCTGCCATTTGAGTGATAGCGAGATAAAAAATTCGAGATACATAACCTCGTCACTGTTATGCCAACGCAAAGACAAAAAATTGCTATTGGGCCGCTTATCTCCAGCTGATTTCTATTCGCCCCGTGTGTCGAAAGTACAACTTTTAACACGCCAGCTGATTCGGCAGGAATCCGCCATTTTCGCATCGCTCCAATGGCAGCAAAAGCCTAATTTTCGGTGCGCGTGTAATGAAAAGGAATATTCAAAAATGGTTTAGAGTATAATCGAGTCCAAACATACAATATGAGAAAAAAAAAATTTGTGAAATTGAATGAAAATTGAAAATTACTTTCTGCCCACGCTGATGCCAACTTCGGCAATCTTTAAATTGATCGAAGTTTCTTGAGGAACTTCCTCAAAAAAATCAAAAATTGCAAACTTTAAAAAAAAAAAATTTCTGCTTTGAACTAAAAAACAAAATGGAGGCTACAACTACGATTGAAAAAAATTCAATTCGAAAAGCTTTCAAAAACAAACAAATAAGGAAAAGAAACGACTCATTTGGTGGATTTTCAAAAAAGTTATAAGCCTTTAAAAAACCTCGATTTTTTATAAAAATTTATAACTCAAGAATGAGTGATCGAAAAAATTCGAATAAAAGCATCTAATATCGGGCTCTATAACATATAAATTTTTTAGACTGATCAAAAGGAGTCACCCAAAAAAGTGGCCGACTTGGCGTGGAACGCTCCATATATTTCCATGCGGGGAAGTATCACAGTAACACATCAGTGATTTTATAGCTAAATGGTTGAGTTATCAAAAAAAATTATCAATAATCATTCGATTGATGGAAATAATTATCAATAAAAGACACGACGCATCAAAATAATTGAACATTCAAGTGTATAATAATTGCGCTTTTGTATCTTCGATTGAGGAAAGATGTTAGGTCCTGAACGACGATACCAGTAAAGTATTGGACACTTTTTTATTGTTTCCAACATTTCCTCCCCAAGAAAAATCGCGAAGAAACAAATGACTGGTGTCGTCGTAAAGAACCTAACATCTTTTCTTCATCACAGATAGATTTATGCGACTAATGACGAATTAAACACAAATTGCGCTTCTGATTTCACAACAGAAAGTTTTTATTTCGTGACTCTATTTCTCAATTGATCCACTTTTTCTGATGTGACTGTAACGAATCAGAATTTACGTTGACACAATATTTATTGGATTGTATGATAAGTTTTCGTTGGATAGGATATATAGTAAATCCTTCTGAATCGATTTTCCCAACCAAATTATTCCAATTTCCGAGAAAAATTCACCTTACGCCGGAGACGAACCCAGGAGCTCTCGCTATCCGGGCGATTGCTCTACCAACTGAGCTACGCAAGGCGTAGGAACTTATCTCGGAAATTGGACCTTCAAACACCCCGACAGATCCCGATCTTATCTACTGTCATTTTTCTTTACAAGTGCCTCGGCTCCAAATTTGGAACTTTTCCCGTCAGATAGCCCCCTCTTTTAAGGTAGTACTAGCGTCAGATTTTTTTCTTAGGAAATCGTTCAAATTTTTACACATGCCGAATAACATATAAATAATTGTACTTAAAAAGTTTGAACGACTTCGTCTTATTAGTTTACGAGATAACAAATGTTGAAAATGCTCGCTTTTTACATGGAAGGTATAGGAAATATCGTAGAATATGTAACATTTTCACTTATATTGTAGAAACTTTTCTTAGGATTTTAATGAAACAATTTGACGTTGTAATTGAATACAAAAAAAAACTTGTTGCAAAACATGAGCAGCATTGTCTTTTCAGTTTACGAGTAATGAAGCTCGAAAGTTCAATACTTTCTTGGTCACGAGTCGCGAGGCGTGAACGACGGCAACACTGTTCGACAGCTGGTCGGTGCATTCGAGTGTACTCTAAAAATGCTGGGGAAACAGAGATACCGAACCGAGACCTTTTACAATTCAGAAGGAGATAGCGAGCTACAATGGTTCAATACGAGTTAATTTAGATGTAAAAATCATTGGAAAATATGAATGGAGAGTGTATAAGGGGAAAATAAGACATTAATTATCATATAAAACTCATTTTCATCACATGAATAGGTAACAAAGTTGACATCGATTGAAAAATTGAGATTTTATACATTTGCAATAATAGTGACATATATCATTCAATAATAAACAACGAACAATAATACTTCAATTTTATTGCGAAAATCGCCATCACTCTTTTAAAATACGAATTCTATACCATGTATACAAAATATTCATTCTTCTACGTAGAAATAGAGTTTTTGGTAGCAAATATCATATTATAATGATGAAAAAAAAAAAAAATCTGTTAATAACACAGAATATAACCCATTTTCTACCTAAAATCTATTCATTAAAAGTAAAATATCCACTCATTTAATTGCTAAAGGCAAAAGTGAATGTAAAAAAATAGAAAATTAAATTATTATTCGAAATAATCTAAAATTGCTTGCAAAATTTTCGGTCGAATAAGCCATTCGTTCCCGGCCGAACGCTGGACCGGTTTCTTTCTATCTCCAGCGTTGTCAAGCGTTCGAAGCAGCTCGAATCTACAGTCAAGTACACTACCAAACTGTAGCTTCCGGTACAGTTCCAAGTAAAAACTTGGAAGCTACGCAAGACTATAACGCTACAGTTCCTTATGCGGAGAGATACAAACATTTTGAGTAAAACCTCACGCTAGTTCTACCTCAAACGATGATGTTAGAACATAAGAACCCTTATTTACACGACGATGTTGTTGTGATCCAAGTTATTATACAATTGTATGATAGGTTTTCGTTGGTTAGGATTTATAGTAATTCCTTCTTTATCGATTTTCCTAACCTAATTATTGCAATTTTCGAGAAAAATGCACCTTACGCTGGGAACGAACACAGGACCTCTCGCTATCCAGGCGATTGTAATTTATTGGTAGAGCAATCGCCCAGATAGCGAGAGCTCCTGGGTTCGTCCTTAGCGTAAGGTGAATTTTTCTTGGAAATTGCAATAATTTGGTTGGGAAAATCGATTGAGAAGAAATTACTAAGGGAGTTTGGGGAGTTATACACGGGTTTTGTTTTTGGTGCAAAAAGACTTGAAAAATCGTTTTTTTGCGCATGTGAACATATCGAATTTTTAGTACGTCCAAAAACACAACTTTTGGCTTAAGCAGTTTGGTGAAATTCAAAACGGTTCCATGAATTTGGCTTGTTGGCCCAAAAGATGGGTTTTTCGATTTTTCAGAAAATTTGGGGAGTTGCGCGACAAGGCTTAAAATTGAATAAAATGGCACATTTTGATGAATATTCTTTATTCAAGTTGTGAAAAATGAAAATGCAGACAAATTTGATGAAACAAAAGTTGTTGTTGTTGTCCGTATGATCCAATTATTCCGATTCGCACTATACTTATGACGCGGGATGATGACTACAAAATTCATGAAAACGAACGAAAAAATCATGAAAAATACTAAACTCGCTGAAAAAAAATCTTGAAATTGCATGAAACATTCGAATTGTTCACAAATAATGCAAAAGACGCATGAAAACGGTCAAATATGGCGTG
>JABFQM010002532.1:0-14789 GCA_022816865.1 Zelostemma sp. ZL-2020 | reverse complement strand
CTACATCGTATCAGTCATGCACATAAATGAGCGCAAAATTGTTCTTGTTAACAATTCGTACGCACAAGTTATATGAATACTCCATATTCGCGCCGCTTACTATAAATAAGTAAAAATATATTCGGAATAATTTAATTCCATTAAATGCGATAATAGAAATTATGCTCTAGTTTTATTTCGTTCTCGACCAAGTTCACTACTTTTTTCGACGGAGACAGTCATAGTTTAATCCAGCGATGTCACTTGTTCCGCAAATGTTCTCAATGTAAAAAGTGAAAATAGACGACGGAAAAATTGCTGTACATTTTCGGAACAAAACTGGACTTTATTTGGTACGGAAAATTTCGTGCGCTCGATCTCGATACTTTGGCCAGTACTGTTTCATACAAACTTATCTAGAACATGAGTTATTCCTTTTTTGTAACGACAGAAAACGAAAATAGCACTTTTCTTCCGAGCATACCTCAAAAATTGGCAACGTCTAGAAGAAAGAATTTAGTGGCTTCGAAAACCATAAAAAGTTCAATTTAAAAATCTAAAAACGTACAATTAAACAATTAGACAACGAAGAATTAAAAAAATTACTGTTTCAACATAGCCTTCACAGTCTCGATTACAGCATATAATACTCACACGGTATCGATTGCCTATCACTCTGTAACTCTGTTATTGTATTACTCATGACGATACAATAAAATTCGAGAGACGGATAATTCTTCGAACTTGATTTCACATATGTGCAAATAGGAATATTATAAAAACGTAGCGTCTTAAACTGCGCTGCGGTAGATGCGCTACAAAAGCTGCGCTATGATCGGATACAGAAGACACATATGTTCGGCTCCGCGAATTGGAAGACGGTTCACGCTGAAGTGACGAACCATTTCCGGTATACTGTCAAAGGGTTTGCTGAACTGGCCCAGAATGTATGCTTTCAGCTCCTCGTTGCGCTGAATCCGCATGTGCATGAATCCTCGAGCGCTTCTACAAAAGGAACGTTAATAAATTGCGTGAAATTCAAAACACTTTTTTGTACCACAATGAATTTTAGGTAAAACCTACTTCAGAGACAAGGAATAATCTTGCCTCGTAGATTCGCTATTTCTCACTAGGTAACTTCCTTCCCGCAGAAGCCGAAGAACAGATTCAGCTTCAATTCGAGTTATTGAACCGTGGTACCAACTGAAACGTTTTGTTCAATTTATTAATATTTTTTTAATGTTCCATAAAGAAATAATAAATAAAAATTTGGAAATACATTGAAAGTAATTAAGGGAAAAAGCTAAGGGATAAAATATTCCGACACATATCTTGCTATTTTTTTAACGTTTTCTCAATTAACAATATTGATCATGTTATCGATTTCGATTTTGATCGAGATGCCATGGCTTTAGTTATACGGTAGATGTCCCAGTAATGGACAGGGCCTTGAAAGAAATACAAAGTATTAATTTTTTTACATAAAAAAATACCCGTCGTTTCAGACAACACTCGTTGTTGAACGTAATTTTTAATCTAAATCGCAATCACGTTTTTCAGGTTGAAAATAATTGTCAAAGTCGTGAAGCGCGCGTTTCCTCTCGATTCTGTGATTTTGCAGTTCTTGTTTTTTCTTATTTAAAATTAATAAATAGTAAAGCGCGAGTTTTATTTCAAATATTTTCTATTGTAAATCTTGGAAATTTTCCCTGTGTCGATTACTGGGCCAGCCATGCGTCCATTACCGAAACATTCGTGCTTCTGAATACTTAATTGCAAGTAATTGAAAAACGAATGACAACTTCACAAAAATGAATTTTGAAATCAGCGTTTGAATTTGAGATTTCTGCTCAGGTGATCCATTACCTTAGCCCTCAAAGGAAAACAATTCAATTCGGATAAAGTTATTTTTGACAAAAGAAACATACCTAAATGTTTGAGACTTTGTTAAAACTTTTCTTATACACACCCTTGTCTTTCTAGTGGAAGATCAACATCAACCAGATCTGCAGAGTTTCGTAAAGCATTTATTTCCAGAGGTAGCCCAAGATTAAGACCATCCGGTTTTTTCAGTGCGAATAGACCGCACTCCGTCGATTCGCTTGTACTCCCGACACTATTTCGATCTAGATTCAATGTCATTTTAGGCCGTGACGAGCCGCTTCCTGAAAAATGCGATTCGGTGACTTTAAAAGTGATGAAATTAGAAAATCGAAGGAGATATAAAATTGTAAATTTGTAATTGTTCAAATGGGCAGTACTAGTATTACCAAAGACAGTGTGTGGCTCCACGTCCTGAACGGACAAACTGGAAGACGCTTGCGAAGCGCTCGATTCCGTGCTTTGCGTGCACTTCAGTCTCCTTCGCAACTTTGGCATGTCAAAAGGTAAATCTCTTAAATCTACACTGGTCGCGCTCCCGCTGGTCGTAGCGTCCTGCTGCATCAACAATCTTCTTCTTCTCAGCTTTGGCATATCGAACGGCAAATCCGAGAATTCCGGCACGTTATTCACCAAGTTTATGTTGTCCAGTGGTTTTAAGGGATGGAAATTAAACGGTTTACACTTTATACCAGCTCGAGACTCTGCAAAAATAAACTCGATAAAATATCTGCTCACTCAAGTTTCGAAAATTCTGCTTTTACCAATGGATATTCCACTATCGGAGCCCTGAATTTCCGCGTCCCCCGAAGACGACGACTGTAGCGCTAAATTGATGAGATTCTTATTCTGCGGGACCCTGCGTTTTTTGAAAGACGCGTCGGTCGGCGTCGTGGCGTTCGTCGTATTGTTCGTGTTGGCCGTCACATTTTCCGTTGCCGCTTCCTCGGGTGAAGCTTTTTGCGAATTATTGTTACGGTTGTTATCCGACGTCTCGCTGGCTGGTTCTTGGGACGATTTATCCGAAATAGGAGACAGAATGTGTAGTTTATTCGTATGGTGCGTGAGAAACCCGGAAAGTGTGGACTGCTGGTGATGGTGGTGGTGGTGATGGTGATGATGATGATTATGATGATGCAAGTAGTGCGGGAAACAATTGTTGCTGCCACTGTCAGAGCTGTGAGAACTGAGGCTAGTGCTATGACGACTTCCGGAACTGCTCGTAGACCTATTGAACAGACACATCAATTTCACTTTCACTCCAATCTTAGGAGCGCTACTTTCGCTCTTTCTGTCGCGAAATTTCCCTCCAAAGAATTCATAGAACCAAGCAATAAAAATGTCGAGAATGCACAATTTTACCTATTCCCTTCACTGGTGCTGCTTCGGATGGATTCCATGCTCCCACCACTGCTACTGGTCGCCATACTTTCGGTACTGGAGTACCCAGCTCTCCGCCTACTCTTCCTCAGCTTGAACTCCAGCACCCCAGGTTCCCTGCGCTCTTTAACAACGTCGCTTTCGGCCTCGTGAGGCCTACCCTTGAACTCCATTATGGGTTTGCTCTCTCGGATAAGACTGCGTGGACGTTGACGATCTTCCCGTGGCCTGCCCTTGAACTCCAAGATGAGCTCTTTGTCGAGGCGCCGCAACTCCGAATTCTCAAGATTTCCGAGAATAAAACTCTTCGGGCGCGCGTTCACCGAGTCCAGGATGCTGTTCTCGCTGCTCTGCGGCGAGTCCTTGGACCTCAGGGAAGATTTGACCGGGAGCTTCGTGTCCTTGAAGCGCAGGTGCTCCGATTGGAAGGGTAAATTCGGGGCGCTGCGCATGTTCAGCAACAAGCGGTCCTTGTTACCGTGGAATTTCACGGGTAATGGAGCGGTCGACGGCGGCGACGGGGTGTAACCCCGAGGCGGCAATCGCAGCGAGCACGACTTTTCATCGCTCGAATTAATCTGGAGGGATTCGATGTCCTGTGATAGACTGGATACTATATTGTCGGGCTGTTGTGGCTGGTGCAGTCGGCTCGGAATTGCTTTTGGGCGGAGGAGCAGCATCTTGCAGCGGTCCTCGGCCGGTTGAGTACTCGCGTACGAGTTTGGCTGCTGATTCAGCTGTTGTGATTGCTTCGACGACTCCGCTGATGAGCTCGCTCGGGAATGGGGGGCCGTATTCGCTCGCACCTAATCAAGGAACGACAATTTTAGTACGATGGGATACCGAGGTCCGAGTGAAAAGACGGGATGTGATTATCAGGGATTTTAAGAGGAACTTTTTGGTCGGTTTCTATCCACGGCTCTCGATTTTTATGGGCTCCCGTCTATCTACCTCTATTTATCGTTTGCGCGTTCGGATTTCTCTTAAAGTTACACCAGGTACGTGTTTGGAAACTAAATTACAAAAAGTTATTTGAAAATGTATGATTGGGTTTTATGTTTTTTTGATATCTTTAAAAAGCTATTAAAAAGGACATCTCTTGCAAGTAAATACTTCTGGATGAAAACATTTTTTTATTAAAAGTTCAGGAATAACTGTTTTGAAATATTGCTCAAATGTGTTCAATTTTTTCTACGAAGTACAACTATTCCCACAATCACCAAAAATACTTAATAGTGCGTTTATTAAGTACTTGTATTGACTAAACCTTGCTGTTTGGACGAAGTGCATTTTATTCATTAAATCTTCATAAGTCACATTACGCTAACTTATTTTTCTACATATTTGTTTTTTGCAACATTTTGTGTTTGCTTTCTACTAATTAGAAACCTTATTTTAAATTTTAAGTGCAATGTTTAATTTCAAAGGGTTTTCGACATACTTATTCAATCGATAAATACCACGATAAAATAAAATTTTGTCAAAAATATCTATTCTGGGCATATTTGAGAGAAGCTTTTGAAGTACTTATTTTATGAATGAGAAAAAAAACGTTTTTCCTTTAAATGATTGCAATTTAAATTAGTAGTATTTTTAACGCATTTGTACTCGGAACAGATTTGGTTAATTAAAAATATTGTACGAAGATTTTGTTGATTCAAGACAAATTTTGCAGGTTTGAGACAATTTTTCTTTATGTATAGTATATTTTAGGTAAAGGCATAGTCCAGACGGTGCACCTGTGCAAATGTCCATTAATTTCGTATAGCTGTAACATTTGCTGCACATGGCTCTCAAGGAATACTCATAAATTGAAGCCAAAATTTAAGCTGGCTGACGTATCAACTAATTAACATTCAACAAAATTCAACAGTATCCAAAGTTTTCTGCTCTTTATTAAGCTTTCGAGCTGAGTTTATCAAAAATAAAAAAGAAATAAAAAAACATTTTAAAACTGATTTAGGTACGCGTTAAAGAATTTTTTCGTTAAAAGGTAAGCAAATGTTGAGAAAGGAACTGTAAAAATTTTCCCATTGAAAATTGTCCAGTTAATAAATAATTCCCTTTTCTATTTCAATTTAAACATCTATTAGCCGTATTAATTGAAAAAAACATAATCCTAAACACCCAAATATAATTTTTCCAACAAAAATTAGATAATCAAACACTTTTTTTATGTAGCCTATCAACGAAACATTTAGGGCCATTTCATTTTGAAATAAAGTCATCGCTAAGAATATCGCGTTGCAAGTTCTAACGACGTTCATCATAATATTATTAATGCTTACAATCAATTTGTAATCGAGTAACCCGAAGCGCTTCTCGTGCAAGTCGATACTTTCGATACGAAGACATGCCCTTTTATTCATTAAAATTTGCAATAAAGAACAGCCAAATAAAAGCAAGTCTTTCAATCAATTTTCACTTAAAAAATCGAAAGTATAATTTAAAAAATTAAATATAAATCAATCATGTCAGTTTCCTTGAAACTGTCTTCAATTCTTTGAACAAATGTTAAAAAAAGGCATAAGGAAGCAAAACAAATACTCACACAAGGGTGTAAAATCGGATGATTAATAACCCTGTCAATGTCGTCGAGGTCGTCATCGGACCTGCTGATCTTGCAGTCGAAGGCCGTCTCATAAAGCTGCCTCTGTCGCGCCATTTCTTCGTCCTCCTCGTCGGGCTCGTCCTCCTCTTCGTCCTCCAGTTCCCCGTCGTCCCCGACGTCCTCTAAAAGCACCGGTTGGGGCTCGATCCTCCGCGATCTGCGTAACTTGCGCACCTTCTGCCGCGGGATCTGCGGCTTCGCGCTCTCTAGCTCATCTTCCTCGTCGGCCGAGACGACGCAGGTGCAAACGGTACCGGGCAGGTCATGGCTCAGCAGCCGATGCGACGGCATAAGAGTGTGGTCCCACTCGGTGATGATGCAGGAAGACAAAATCTCGCCCTTCGGTAGCGCCACATGTTCATTCCCCGAGATGGGGCTCAGGAGACCCTGAACTCGGGTGCTGTATCGATACGGAGACGAGTCGTCCACTAGAGAATTGCGCTTGGGGATTCCAGGCGTCCTGGAACGTTCCCCAGGAACGTCGAGGCTCAAGCTCTTTCGGTACTTAGGGACGGTTTTCGAGGACGATGACGAAGGCTCCGAGGGCTTGAATAGATCGCCGTAATAATATGGGGAAGAGTGGCGGATCGGCTCTGTTTGGAAATGCTCGGGCTCGAGATGACGAACCAAAGCGGCCGAATCGAGCGTCACGGCATCGCTGGGGGATGGGGCGTCTTTGTCTAGGCTCGCTCCTCTACCGTTGGGTCCGAGGCTCTTGCGTCTCCTACCGGTCGATAGTTTGTTGTTGTACGGCTCGTCATCGTTCGAGGACGAAGCGGAAGCTGAAGGATCTGCGAGAGAGGGACGAGTGGTTTATAGAGGCACGCTTCGATTATCTCGTGCTCGCAATTCGTTCACGATGAGACACTGAGACATCGAGTAAACGACGAGTTTCGAGTGCCGTGTTTCCGTTTGAAGGAATTTGATTGTTGTTTGTTTTTGCTTCATTTGAAAATTGATTTAAGGGGATTACTCCAACTTTGCATCAATTGCAATGTTACAGTCGCGGTTTTTAATGGGACTAGAATGTTGTGCCAAATTACTTATAAATCGAGTTGAAAATGTTACCGAAAGTACCTAATTTGGGGTTGAACGTGAATATTTCGTTGCCAAATTGGGCTATGATTTATCAATATTACAAGAGCGTTGCCAAATATAGTCACGCTGTTTTTCACTACGACGTTTAAAATATGTAAAATGTGACCGAATTTTCGAATAAAAATTTATTTATAAACTCACCTGTATAAGGTCGGCAATAATTTTTTTTGTTTTTGCTGTGCGCTTTTAATGTGGGCGACTCGGTCTCAACTTCAACGTAGACCTTATTTTTGATGTCCTTGGGATCACAGTAAGTCTCAACGACTTCTACTTCCGCCTGCAATAATTCCGAACATTACTTATTCAGTCTTTGTTCTGAAAATTTTGAATTCCATCTTTCAGCTCGATCAAAAAAGAAATATCGCGACTCTTCGGTAAGAAAAATTGCTGGCTCGGCGAAATTTTAGGTGCGCCCTCGGTACACATTTGTCAACGCTCCTTATCGTTATCCCCCTTTCTTCGGTAAATGTTTACCTTTTGCGCGTTGGGGCTTGGCAACGACCACTGCTGCACCGTGGACGTTACAGCTGCAACCGTAGGACGTTTTTTGTTCACGAAATCAATCGGCAGACTGTACTCGTCGCACAGTGAAATCTGGAAAACAAGATTCATTTTCTTGAAAAAGGCAACATTTTCTAAAAGATAAAACGCGCAATTTTCTTGTAGAACGTCAAGTGGGAAATGAACGGCGCGTAAAAGAGAGCATATGAAGTCGACGATTTTCCGAGCTCGGCAGCAGCTACTCGTAAAGCTCATCAGTGATATTTGCTGTCTGAGCCATCGATGTTTCAAGTTTCACAAATGCAAACGCGAATCGAGAGACAATCGCAACTCTCGGTGGGCAGCTTATCGGAAGTCTGTATAACGGCGTAGGGTTGCTACCCCCGGGATTTTATTCAACGTTGAAACCCTACATGCAAATGGCTCGCGTTTATTGTGAGCAAAGAGTGACGTATGAATACGTGAAGTGGGAAATGAAACAAAAAGTACGAGGGAAACGGGAAAAAAGACGAAAGGAAAATTAGTGCAACGAGTACGTGGACATGAATTGGTTCCTCGCCAAACTTTTACGAATAAATCGTCCGCTTGGAATATTCGACGTTTAATTGTTTTATACCAACGCCGAAAGTAAATCGTTTACGCTTCCATTGTTCTCGCTGAACGTCGTTTTTTTTTTCCGAGTCAACGAAGCACGAATTATTTTCACGTGCAACTCGAATTATAAGGAAGCTGGGAAAAAATGAAACGGCCTCGATAGGCTGGTGAATTTTTTAAACGTGAAATACTAGAGAAAGTAAACAGTGTATACATCTTGTACTTGGAAGGCTTCGCGAGTACGAGCCATCTCTAATTTTACAAAGTAGACACGTGAACGGTTCATCGCGGAAACCAAGCTTCGGAATGAAAGGAAGCCAGACAGAAATTAGGCCGACGTCTTACCGCGAAGTAGCCAATGGAATTTCTGTGAGCCACCGAATGCCTTGTAGTTAAAGGTTGTATATTGAAGTGACTC
The DNA here is from genome assembly GCA_022816865.1 of Zelostemma sp. ZL-2020. NCBI lineage: Eukaryota > Metazoa > Arthropoda > Insecta > Hymenoptera > Platygastridae > Zelostemma > Zelostemma sp. ZL-2020. The sequence continues at coordinate 6,327 of JABFQM010002532.1, read as the reverse complement.
GTAGCTTTGATTTTGTTTGGAAGAAGCACTGGATTGCAAGCAGTAATGACGTCAAATTGAAAGGAAATTTACTTGGATGTTCCTGTAATCCGTTTTTTCTTTTCATTTTTGTAAGCTCGCGTATGTAGAGATGTCAACGAGAAAGCTTTTGAATACGGAAAACTATCGTATCTCGAACACACCACAAATCCAGCAAAGCGAAACGAAAATTGATTCGCTTGGACACGGAAAAGTAGCGCGGAAATTGTAAATTAGAAATATTGTGCTCATGAATTATTCATGCGTCAAAGTATTCAACTCTGTTGTGTATTTAAATGAATTCAATTTCGCGCGGCAATATTGAAATCTGAATTTAAAATCTGAATGTAATTAATGATCCGAACTTGTAACGTACATTGTACATCGAGTAAAGATGGCGTGAAATATCAATTAATCGATGCGCAGAAACTAAAAATCCGCAAAACTTCATTCTACTTCAGCTGCGAGAAAGTTCCGCAAAGTTACACAAGTCAAGTGTAAAATGGATCACGATAATTAAAGGTCACGAGTTTGAATCCCCGAGCTAAAACCCGCGGAACAAAGGAGTTCGCGCGGCTCGTGACACATCGTGCCAATTTCTCGAAACAAAGGTGCAAAAAAGCCCCAAAAATAGCCCCGTCGATGGCGCGGGCAAAGTGCCGATTTATTCAAGCCACCAAATACTTGAAGCCCATAAAGAGAACGAATGGGATTGTGGCGGTTGCACCAATACCCAGGCCCACTTCGGGGGTTCATGAAATACGCGATTCTACCCTTCCTTTCGCCTTACTCCTCCTCTTATCCTTCCACCCTCCTTCTCTGTCCGTCTATCTTCTCTTTTATCGCGTCGACTCGCTCTGTCCTTTACCTCTTTCCGTACCCTCCTCGGTACCCCAACGCTAAATTCCTCTTCATGGTGTATCCAACGGCATTACCATGAATTTACATAGCTCACTCGAAATTCACCACATATTGCACGACTTTGATTTATGCGAAATATTTGCTAAATATTCCCGTTTAATCTCAGCCGGCGAGAATTCGCGGGAGTGCCGGGACGATAGTTTCATTGAAACGCGCAGGGTAAACAAAGGCCTCCTCCGCGTGCCATTGAGACGATAAACCGTTCGAATAATGTGTCGAGGCTGCAGCAATTTAGACAATCGATTTCGAGGCAGAGTTTACCATACGCGAAAAAAAGCTGTTCAAAATTCAGAAGACACTTTTCAGCAGCCGCCGAGAGTGACGCTCTCTTGAACCAAAGCTATTCAAAGTGAATTATTTCATCTTGAGAGACGCCGAAAACGGAGCCGAAACAAAATGAGAGTCAAGGGTAGTTAAATGGCTAATGCTTGAACGGTTAAAATACACGCGAACGGAAAGAGTTAATTATTCCACAGTGCCCCGTGCCGAGTCACGGATTGTTGAGCATAATTTTTTTTTCGTTCGGAACAAAAACGGGCTCGTGGAGTGAACGATATCAAACGAGATCAAAGAAAACTTTTGACTCTCATTACTTTTCTCTCGTATCTCTTTTAAACCTTGAGACGCAATTTTTCACATGTTAAACAGTTTTATACCAGGTCCTCAAATTTACATGGAAAAATCTGCTAATCCGTTTATTCGTTTTTTTCTTAGCAATTTTCAAGTGCTTTTTCAAGATATGAATACAAACAAAAAGTTTATGAAAAAAGCAGTATCTTTTGATACATTTCGTAAATCTCAGCGCAATAAAAAAAAAGAAAGAAATAATGTTGCGTACACGCGACGACAATGTGAAACGGGTTAAGACTCGGCCCCTTATTGTGACCGCACGAAGCGGATACGATGCCATTAAGAAAATAATAGTAAGGTAAATGTGCCCATTATCGTCACCGCGCTGTTATCGTGCAGACTTTTCTCTTAAAACTGGGAAACAAGTTACCCCTTATAACTTGATTCTCTGCATGAAATGTTCATGCCGCATATCGAACAAATATACACATATACACATCCACAAATACAAACGAGGAAAAGTTCTATCCAGTCAATCATTCGTTTACAAATTGTTTGCTCAACATTTGCATGAACACAGCATTTTATTGACAAATCTATAATAATTTTGCTCAATGAAACTAAATTGAATTTAACGTTACGATATAATAAAATTTACATGTCAATTCTAGCGTCAAGTTTGCCGCATGTTGCTACCATTTTCGGCTCAATAAAATGCTCGCAACAAAACTCGAGAAAATCGGGGGCGCAAGCTTTGTTGTACAATGTTCACAAAATTAGCTCAAGCATAAAAAATGCAAATGCACGCTATTAATGACAAAACTACGAGTACAACATCAACGAAATAAGATAATTGTTTCGTGCTGTAAATGAATCGCTATTAAAAATATATTTAAAGTGTAATGAAAGCCACCGTCTCGGTAATTATAATCGGCGATATAATGCATCGGGGTAAGCAGAAACTGAGAGAAAGTAGGTGTTACTGGCACAAGCCCCGCAGTTTAAATCATTCCGCGATAATCTCGTGAGCTCCCAGCTATAGAGCAAAGTGTACGTCGCATGCAGAAGGGTCGTTGGTTATGTGCGTATATGTGCACCAGGCGGAGTTTCGCAACCCCATATAATCGCCAGAAACGTCGTGATTGTTCTCCCGGTTCCTCTATTAGTATAAACGCCGAGCCCTTCTTATCAACCCTTATCGCAAGGCGGCGGTGGCAAGGGACCTTCTTCGCTTCTCGTAGTACCATGCCTAAGGGGCTGCTAATTGATTTTAGAAGTTGCCGCTTCGGGAGAAGTTTTGATGTACTTGTCTCCACCGCCGAAGAACAGTCGACTTCGGAACAAGTATCGATTCGGATTCCGGATAATGAGACGTTCTTCGATGTTTCTCCGCGTCCACAAAGACCGCGTGGCAGCTGGGTAAATAATAATCCGTACGTTTGCACTCGGTTTACACGCAGGTGACATTGATATTGCGGTCAATATTAACTACATTCGCGCGACAAATAAAGCTGGGTACACACAATTTTACCTCGAATTTTTTTGTTTGCCCGAACAATTTCGTCTCTGATTTTTGGGGGAATCAAGCGACGCGGTGTTTTTCCGTCGAAAATACGATACAACTGTCTTGGCAGTGTTTTTAGACAATTATCAGTGAAGTATCTTCGCAGTTGAACAAAGAGCGAAACCGGATGACGGTGACTAAACGTAGAGCCCGGGGCCATTCGCCGCGGTGAATCAAACTGCGCAGCATTCGCGAACGTAGGAAGGGTTCGCTGTCAGTAATCATCATCACTGCGACAATGCAACGCCGACGGCTGAGGCTATTTTCCCCCCGTTTTTCGTCTGTCCTTCCATTGATCCTTCAAGCCCTTGTGTTCCTGTACATTTTTGCGTCGCGTCGTCGAAACGACTTCGCATTATATGCGCTTCATTTACCCTCTCTCAATACCAGCACCGCTGTTCAAGAAACATTTAAATTGTTGCTAAAAGTTCTCCATTTTGCAAGTGGCAATGTTTGCTCGATTATAAGACAAAGTGCAAAATTTATGACTCGGCATTTTTTTCTTCCTTTTGGAATCTAGTACGGGTTTTCTTGCGGTAGATAATATTCGTCGAATGATGAATTTCGCCGACTTGAAGTACCCAAGAAATGACAAAGTTTCGCAAAGTTTCGGAAGAGGCTTTTGAAGCTCTTTACATTCGTTTCGAGCTTCGAGAGGACCCTTTTATTTCGCGCTCCCGGAGTGAAAATGTAAAATCCTGTTAAGGAAACGAAGATCATTCGTTACTCGCGTGACATTCGGAAGAGATCAAATTGCGGTTAAAGTTACATTTTGATCGAGCTTTAATTTAAAACTCGTTTCATTTTCCGATTCTTTTCCATTCCCAAGTGAACCGAAGAGACAACGTCGATTCGATAAGTAAAACGGCCAAATGGTGACGGGCAAGATTCCCTTTGGCGGAAAAATGTCCCTAGCGTGTTCATTAATTCAAAGCCATCAAGTACAATTTGGGCACTGATTGAAATTTAAGTAATTTTCTGCCGCTACAACCCTGGAGCGGGGAAATGCCGAGGTTCGATCATCCTCAGCTGGAAGCGGCGTACAAATATCTGGCGCATCAACACGCTCCGAGGGACTCAATTTGACACAATCGAACTTTTCGTTCATCGCATTTGGCCAACCGGACTAGATTTCGTTCTTGTTTGTCTCGGAGCCGAATGCGTATAAGCAGCACCTCGGCGAAGTCGTGACTCGGACTGTCTTAATTAATTCACTTTGCACGGCGCTCGTTTGTAATATGGGATAGGGGGTTGCTTGAGAGCCCCGAGGCCTTAATTGATTCAAATGCTTCAAGGGTATTACGTGGTTTGGCCAGTGGGCTTAAATACCTTACTCGCTCAGGATCTGCGTCGTTAACAAGTAATCTCATCGTTTCTCAGAAAAAATGCACGACATTTGTTACACGGCGGCTTTCTTTTTATCGTAAACTAACGCGCACTCCCTTTTTTTTGTCGTCAATCACCAGCGGAATATTTGAGGGACTCGAAGGTCGCGTTTATTGCGAACAGCACACAATTATTTCGAAATCTGAAGAGAAACGTTAAATTTCATGTGGCGTTCGTGCCCTTCAAAATGTTCAGCGCGAGACCACAGGTGCCGAATCTACGGGAAAGTGGCCAAGTTGGTATGAAGGAGAATATTTTATGAAGCATGAACAACTAACTACGAGCACCCTCGCGTGCCACCCTCGAATCATTTCCACATTGAAGACAGTCACGTTGCTGATATCCATTATCATCTCGCGCTATAGAAGTTACACGCTGTTGATTTATGGAAAACATGAAATCTTTCAGAAAATCTTCCGTTTGAAATCTCGTCTGAACATTAATCAAGTCATAAAAAAATCGAAGGAGAAGATGTAATCGTTCCGCCGACTTTATTGAGAAAAACAACCAGGCTCAAATCCAATGTGAAAATGGACTTTGTTTCGCGGAATCTGGAAACTTAATAAAAACAGTTTAAACTGTCGAAGCTAATTTAACAGATGCAGTTTATTAGATCGGAATTTAGCAGAGCGTAGCGATTGTTTCGAGCTCTCTCGGTAGTCGGGCACACAAGGGGCGAACTTTCGGTTTTAATTAAAAAAATCCTGATCACTGTTTTCGATTACACAACAGTGCCCACCCCTCGCGTTGGCCCGAACTTTCTCTTTATAAAATAAACTCACTTTATACAATACTTGCAATCAAGCGGAATGTTTTCCAGTTGTCATCGTTAATCCATTTCCACTTGTTAATGCAAGTGCCATAAACCGCACTTTAATTATGAAGCTAAATTGGAAGTTTAACTCCATCATTTTCACTTTATGACTTCCTCAATCGACCATTGTTGGATCCGAGCAACTTCAATTCAAAGGCTCAATTTATTTTACGAATTACGTAATTATTTGAACATAATAAGGTCACGCATTTGCCATGAACGATGTTTTAATATTGGTGCCATTTTGATCGAAAACTGTCTTTTTAATGTGAACTTGAGAATTTGGTTTTATACGATTAGCGGATTTTAAAAATGTCTCGTGTACTACAGGAGGAAAAATGCTCGAAAGAAGTACCTACTAAAAGAGCGATGTCGGTAAAAATAAATGAAGCGGCATGGACGAACATATTTTTTGTCGAGGGAAGAAAGCGCACTCGTCTTTCTTAATCCTCATTCACATTCTCGGAAAATTGAAGTTTCACTAAGGCAAAACACCGAGAGGATTCGTTGCTCACATCCTTCTTCGTCCATTACAACCCCTCGACCGCCACTTTCGCAATTCTTATTATTCCTCCACGCAAAGCGCTCTAAAGAATCCTCCTCTCATTGTCTTCCCAAGTTTATTGTGATACTTTACGCGCCCGTGAAAAAGGAATTATATCTGACCAGATCTGATCTAATCAGAGCAGATCCGATCAGATCTGATCAGATCTCGTCATATCTACTGACACAGATCTGAGCAGATATGACCAGATGTGGATACATCTGGTCACATCTGTCCAGATATGAACATATCTGCCCATATCTGTTCATATCTGCTACGATAAATCTGTTCATATCTGGCCAGATATGAATAGATCTGGCCAGATGTGAACATATCTGCCCAGATATGAACAGATCTGCTACGATAAATCTGTTCATATCTGGCCAGATATGAATAGATCTGGCCAGATGTGAACATATCTGCCCAGATATGTACAGATCTGCTACGATAAATCTGTTCATATCTGGCCAGATATGAATAGATCTGGCCAGATGTGAACATATCTGCCCA
>JABFQM010002531.1:0-14791 GCA_022816865.1 Zelostemma sp. ZL-2020 | reverse complement strand
TTCTCTTCTCTTCTCTTCTCTTCTCTTCTCTTCTCTTCTCTTCTCTTCTCTTCTCTTCTCTTCTCTTCTCTTCTCTTCTCTTCTCTTCTCTTCTCTTCTCTTCTCTTCTCTTCTCTTCTCTTCTCTTTAAACCCTGCCAACCCCCTTCATATTTACTAGTTTATTAACTGACATTTTTAAGAAAATTGTTCTTTGTGTAAAATTACGAAAGAAAATATGAGTACTTTATTTAGAAATTTCGAAAGAACAAATAATACGATTGTTCGTGAAAGATATTTGAGCGAATCTTATATGAGGTCAGATTTTATCGTAATAAAAAATCACGTCACGGCGCATTATATTCAAACAATAAAAGGCTGATAATAAACAAAATGTTCATGTCAGAAAAATGGCAACTCCTCTTCGAGTACTATTTAAAAACTGACGTTGCGACAAAGGAAGAATGCGAAAAATATTTAGAAACGTTTCTGTTTGAGATTGAAAAATGCTTTAATCGACGAATTAAACGATTTCTCCTGAGTTATGTCTCTACAGAGGCACGTAGGCGTGCTAATTTGCGTGCATGTATTCGCGGATAATAGCTTGTTCTTTGCTGGCAATATACCTGTGCCACAAAGCAAATACGTGCCCGATCCCTCAGGGGCTTCGTCCAGATTTTTTGCGTTTCCGTTTCCATCGCGTTTCTCAATAATTCACATCGAATTTTCCCCATTGGAAGAATTGAAAAATGCATCGCGAGAAGAACATTCCGATCTAAATTATCGATCGGACCTTGCATTGTGTTTTCATTGCGATGTACCGTTACGGGGGAAGATTTTTAGCATTGAAAAAGGTCCGGTTTAGAAAAAGTGAGCAATGGGCTTGGAGCATATTTCTTTTCGTTTCGTTCTTGCGGGGACAGAAGTAAACCGCAGGACGAGTAACGTAGCGGTACATCACGTTCAACGCGTCACGGCAATCGAGCAGGATGACTCGATAACCGCGATGCAAGACCCGCTCTTACGATTCGCGGTTAATAAGTGAGCAAAAAAGGTTCAGTACAATGCATACCTTCCCGGCGCATGCCCATCTTCAGGCACTTTTTTAAGCGGCAGAACTGGCACTGATTCCTATGGTGTTGGTCGATGGGACAATTTCGGTTCCCTCGACACGAATATGTCAAGTTCCTCCTGACACTCCTTTTGAAGAAGCTTTTACACCCTGCAACAGACAAAACATTCTTATCATAACTCGAGAAAGTGAAGCAAAATATCCCTTGCGCAATATTGGAAACGTTAAGTAATTTCCTCGATCATCGAAATTAATGATCGTCAATCATGCGCAATCATCGGCATAAATAACAGCATTCGTCATAAGCGCGCATATGTGATATCTATTTTTAATTCGCAAATCATTGTGATTTCAGGTAAAAGCCCCGGGAGTTTTTAACGAGTCCAGGTGTGATTAATAACGTATCTATTCAGCGACATCGCGATAATCGACGTCGTGAGATCGGCGATTTTCACCGCGTGTCTCCTGCCTTTTCGATGACGACGACGATGACGACGATGAGCGCGCGCGCGCGCGCGCGCGCGAGAAGACTCGTAAATTAACGAAGGTCCCAGTCTTAGCCGGAGCAAGAGAAAGGAAGGTATAGAGAAGCATGCACGATTCGCAGACACCGGCTGCTCTCGCCGCGAGATCTGAACGCGGCGCGCCGGACTGCCTAATAAATCATTTAAATTAACTATCGATCTTGATGAAAAATCCGCGGCGCAGAGACGTGTGCAGGCTGTTGTGCAGCTCGCTTCTTCTTAACGTAAAGTTTCTCTCACGAGTCTCTAGAAATTAGGAGTGATAGATATAATAAAAGTCACGTTATGGAAGGCGAGGTATTCCTTAATTGGCACGAACAGGTGGCGCTGAACCAGGCTTTTGTTGTGCATTTGCACGTAATTACTATCTTTTGACTTTTACGATATATTCAATTTGTTAAACGCCGCGAGCTCCCGGCAGTTCCTTAAAAACTTCCTCCGCTGCCTCGCGCATTTTATCGCGGCTCCTCTTATTCAATTTGACAGAAAATTATCCAGAGGATCCGAGAGTTTTCTTTTTCTTTTTTCACTTCTTAACAAGAGGAAAGCTTGGATTCTCGGATTCTCAGAGGAAATTTCTCATTTGTTGGACAAAAGCGTAACAAGTGGACGAGATGCGGAGCCCACTTCCGTCGCGTCCATCGTTCATCCCCATCACGGAGTGGTTACGCGCACGTAATACAATCCCCAAGGTATCCCACGCCGTGGAAATGACTCGTACGTGGTCGCGCACGTTTTCGCGTTTCACCGCGAATGTGTACGACGAATGCATGCGCACCACGCGCGAATACCTCGCTGTCTACGGGCGGGAGCAAAGCGTTGAAGGCGCAGAAGTCGACGGTATGCCGGGTTAAGAGGAAGGGTTAAGGGGGGGGAGGGCGGAACAATGATACGTGATTACGCAAATTCTGCAACATGCACAATGCAGCCAGGCCAGTGCACCCCGAGGTCAACTTGCGGAGCGTGCAGGTACTATCATTCGGCGACTTCTCTTATGGGAATGCAAGAAAGAACCGCGCCAACTCCCTGGCGCCTCGAATTCGGAAAAAAAAGAAGAAAAAAGAAACAAGTTTTTCCGACTTTCAGTGAAAGTCCAAGTCCAATTATAATCTCATTCTGGAATCGTCTTTTATTTCGCGTGAAGCTGAAATTGATTCGCGCGAGGAATCTTGCGTTGGAGTGATAAAAAGGAACGTTATATTCGATTGCGTTGCATGTACACAAGCGCACGGCGGAAAGATCATAAAAATCGCGAGATTTATGCCAGCGTAAGGATCGAGATCGATGACCGATTAAAGAGAAGGGCATAAGAGATGGATATTCCCTTTGGCTCGAACAATGCCTTTAGCAATTTTCACGGATCAGATCGTTCGCTGTTAGCGTCGGCGAGCTTCGGATTCGAATGCACGTATCGCCGAACAATTTAACGCGCATATCGCGGATGACAAAGTACCCTGCACACGGCCGAGTACGGTCCTTCTTTCCACAAGCTTCTTCAAAGCTCATTCGCGGTAGAAGTCTTGACATCTCATGCGAAAATCGTCGCTTTTTTACGTAGTTAATCTTTTGCACACGGAGAACAAAGTCATAGTAAAAGTTAAAAGTTATTATTTAGAAAATGTACGTATGGAAATTGTGAAAATTTGCAGCTACACGCTTGACGTGTAGCTGCAAATTACTAGATGATATAGTAATTTAGCTTTTTCCCGACTTTTTCCCGTGCAAAGAGAACAACTTTTCGATGAAAAGAACCACGACAAAATAATTAGCCAATATCAAGAGAAACGAGCTACGAAAATTAATGTATTTAGCATTATCATTACTGTAGATTGACCTACATAGCTCAATTAACGTGAACTTTTAAAGAGAAAGAAAACACGAATCTGATACGATACGTCACATGCAACAGCCTCAGCTCGGACCTGCATCAACGATCTGATTCGCGGGACTTTCCCTTTCCCCCCAAGATCGCTTGCGCGATAGATCCGCCTCGAATGCAACGCTGCGCCGCGCATTTGTCAACGCATGTGCACTTAGCATAACCTACTTAGATCGGTATTACAAACTGGCGGAATACCACCGACCGAGCCAATAAACATAGAGCTCGTTGCGATATGAGTAGACCCGGGTGGGAGGTGGGCTCGTGAATAACGAATGTATTAAACGTAATAGTTATTCAGACGCGAATGCAAGTACCCCGAGCGCCGAGAATTTTTTTTTTCGAAAAATACACACAATTCCCCGACTACATTTGCACCACGATGTCTCAATTACCATCGTAAGACTCCGCTAACACAAAATTGTACAAAGCGCGATTAGCTATTTCGAGACGGCGAAACCTGCCACTTTATCGTATAATTAATCGCAATGTGTATCAAATTCTATAAATGCAATTTTCATCGTTGCATGCAAATCTTCCTTTCGAGGCTTACATTATCAAAGCTGTAACCGGATTATTTGTAATTATAAAGATCAAGATGTGAGATTATAAGACATGGGATAAATACGACGGCGATATCAGAGATTATTTTATCAATTTCATGAATAATTGATGGCGAAAATCAATAAATAATTTGAAGGTTTTGGAGTTGATGGATGCTTCTTACGAATTTTGAGAGATTTTTTAGATGAAATCCGGAAAACAGCGACCGAATAAATGTTTAAAGATGAATGGCGACGACCGGAAAATCAAATGACAGAAGAGGAAACCTTATCGTATGCAGTTCGCGACAAGTCCTCCATCTACGTATGAAATGGGGTTAAGCGCTCAGAGCATAACTCGATCTTTTTGATGCTCGGCAACGCCTTACTTGCTCGCGACTTTAAGGCTTCATAATAAAAATAAGTAATCATCGCTTTCAAAAAGAAATAAATTATTCTCCCATTAAAGAATCAGATTTTGATTATTTGCATTTTGCAACGGTTTCAAATAATTACGTTGGTACAATCCAGACTTAAAAATAATGCAAACAAACGTACGAATTATTTTATAATAATTCTTCAGCGCCACTGGTGATAGGCGGTTTCAAAATTTAGGGAAAAATCATGATTTGAAAATGTTCAACCATGTAAATTGTACGGTGCAAATGTTCGACTAATTTGAAACCGACAAGAAATTGAACATTAACATTTTCCATAAAATCTATGTTTTATACGAAAATATGCGAAAAATTCAACTTTTCCGAAAACTGGCAATGAAATTCCAAATGAAGGAAAAATTATTGGAATCGATGGAAAAATTTTCAAACAAGCATATCCACGTGCGAACGGTATTGTCTTGCTTACTCATGCTTGCATTTGTTACGTTTGCACGTATTTCCGGCGCATCGTTATGCGCGTTCTTGTTCAAGATCGGCGCGACTCCATTGTTGATTCAACCTTTAATTATGCCGATCTAGAAACGCGCAAGTTTAATGGTTCAGCCCTCGACGAGCCAAAAGCCGTTCCATGACTCGTCACGACGCCCTCGGAGCAAAAACCGATCGGGTGAGAAGCCAATCTCATCGGCGTTTCGTCCGTTAATGGTAACTTGATTCACTTTTAATAGGTCATGTTCATTATAACAGCTACTTTACCGGATAATTGTCCAGATGCCGCCACAGGGAATGGAAATCTTTTATCAATTGTTTAGCCGTAAATTTGCATGCTAAACGGATTCGGAGAAAAAATTGATACAAAAAGTGATTTATCTTCATCAAGGAATCCGACTCAAAAATGTAATACAAATTTTAATGAATTTCAATACGCTCACGAATTATAAGTGCAGTTTTCGTCGTTTAATTGCGGATCTTTCCAAAGTGTTTTGTTGACTCGATAAAATTGATACGATCTGTTTATGAATGACGAGAGTCAATTTCGGAGACATTTTAATTAATTTAAATTGATGCATGTGTTCGAACGCCCACCGGTTTACGCTGAAGTGCCAGAATTAATGGTGAAGACGAAAAGAAGTGATGACACCTGCCCACAGGGAAACACGTACCTGCCGATGTAAGCTAACCTGCTACATGCGTCGAGCGCGCTACGCTTCCCCTTCATTATTACACATTCGCGTTACAAAACGACCGCGCATTCAAACTGGATGAGTGACTTTGATAAAGACCGCAAGAGTTCCTTTAACTACCGAAGAGCAAGTTTAAACTGACGGAAACAGAAAAATAAGAGCGTAAAAAACACAATGAGATGATGCAATTTTTTAAATATCACTTTGGAGAAGGAAATCGAACTAATCGAATTATGCTGAAGTACACGATTTGGAGAAGTTCACAGATGCAAAACATCGGGAAAGAATTAAGAAAAACGGAACAGCGGAAATGACGGGATGGACGGTCAGTAGCATTTCGAGTCGGCCGCGTGAAATTAACGACATTGTTATAATTAATTAGCGTCCGCTCCAGGTATTATGAAGAGAAGAGGAAAGATGAGCAGAGGATGAAAAGAGAGAAAGAGAGTGAGAGAAAGAGAGAGGAAAAGGGACAGGGGTGGGGAGAGGAAAAAGGTATCCGGATCCAAGGTGTGCGCGGGGTTCGTTAGCGGGATAATTGGTCACAGAGGATGCGTCCCGGGTAAGTCGCGCGAGGTAATTCTACGCCTGGTGTATAAGTATACCTCGACCGGATGGCTTTGTGTGCGTACACGACGTTGCCTAGAAGGGTACGCGGAGCGTGCATCATTCCTATGAAGCAAACCAAGGAAGTGACGCTGAGGAGCAGCATGCGCGATCCAGCCAGCAAAGTCTCCGCTCTGTTGCATTTCAGGCCTTCAATTTTGACTTTGCAAACAAGCATCGGTGTCTTTCTCAATCGTGCGGATCGTTTAAAAAAGAGCCATTTCTCTTCAAAGAAACAACGCATTGAATAACAGATTAGCGTACGCTATTTCCGTGGCAAAATTCCAATTAAAGGCTAAAATGCGTGAAACAATTTATCGTGCACGGTGCAAGAATACGGCGAGGAAGCAGCGGCAGAAATAAGATTAATAAAGATTAGCAAAGTCGAAATAATACAATATGATCTCATTAGACCGATTAGCCAGCGGGGCCTGCTGAATGTCTGGCTTCTTTTGCCGGTATTGCGAAGGGTAGACGTAAGTTGTAAGTCTGTAAGTAAGCATAAGACTCCGAGGGAGAGCACGAGAGACCGCGAGGAAGCCCCTTGCAAGTTTCTTAGACCGCAATACGAGAATTGAATTTCTTCGTCTGCCAAGCCCTGTGCCACGCGCGCATTATGCCAGCCGTATCCCGAATTTCCTGGATTGCAAATGTTGAGAGGCATGCATTATTGATCGTCCATTCTTTTTCGACAAGATGCTTTACGAGAAAGCCACGCCTTTTTTTTCTCGAAAAGGTAAATTAAAACAAGACAAATGATAATATTATTATTGAAGAACATCGTGGGGCGAAAATATGCGAGACGAAGAAAAGGCATGCAATAAATATATCATATACTTTTTGAAATTGGCGGAGATGTGACGTGACTCGTAGCGACGTTACGTATGTAATTCACGACAAATAATATCCCGTCTTAAACACTAGTTTACTCACACGTTGCGTGATTACTGTAATCCACGGCGACGGACATTCTTAAGTAACGTTCGTACCGTGTCGGCATGCACGTGTACGTGCTACGCTAATATACAAAAGAAAACTAGCCGAATTGTAAAAGAGCCCCGATTACCAGCAACTAACGCTCGTGGTCTTGTCGGAGGACGTGATTTGCTTCACAAATAATATTATACTCTAGACAAATCATACCCGTCCAGCAGTACTTTCATTGTGCGAACAATCACTCGCATTTTGCATTCAACTTCTCAGCTGCAGTTGATAATCATTGGAGGTTGACAACATTTTTCTTGAGAACTCGATGACTTTCGATGAATCAGTATATAGTACTAGGATGTTTTTTTTAGATCGAATCGTTTCATTCTGGAAAGAAAATAGCGCGGAATCGCAAGCCCGGATTCTCCGATTTCAGAACGGCACTAAATCGAAATTCGATTATACGAGAGGTTTCCTTGCGAAGGAGCAGGGAATCTTTGCGGAAATAGCATCGACTTGGTTCCTGGGTACTATTACGCAATAACCAAAGACGAAGAACCCTGTCCGAGCCTCGGTACTTCGAATGGGAGGTCCTGCGTCTCTTGTAATCGGCAGATTAATGTTGGCTCTTCGAACCGAATCCCGAGTGAAATCGCCGGACGATCTGGACGTGGACTATATTTCGCCGAGATCGTTTGGGACCTTGGCATAGCTCGCTGCTCGGCTGGCCGATCTCGAGGAGACCAGTTCTCGCTCGGGCCGTGATTTACAGCCCGATGTAAAGCAGATGAGCACGCGTCTCTCGGGAGTTTTATGCCTTGCCGAGGTCAGAAACCTTGGCTTCAGAAACTCATACGACACGTCAAATGTGTTCCCTTGGAGCACACGCTTAACAAATTTTATTGTTATTGTTACATCGTTATTCTGCCCACTGATTGATTCGGAACATAGACTCTTTAATAATCACCGGGGAACGATGATTCCTACCATGTTTCAACATTCATTCATATTTTTAATATGCTTTTTTTCACGCGCAGATTCTTCGAAAAAACATAATTGCCATCCTAAAGCTTTTACTCTGCATGCAAGTTACGGAAGATATGAATTGAATAATATTCTTTCATGAAATATGAATGAAAACGAGACTATGAATAAAAACAAAGTTAATTTCAAAAGACCACAAAAGTTACTCACACATGAAATTCGCGTGTTTAAATCACTTTAAGAGAAACGGAAAAAAAGATGTTACGGATTGAAATAAAGCACGGCAATTAATCTTACCGATCTCCCGATGTAATCATTGAAAATAATTCATGTGACGGCATCGAAGTGTGAAAAGATGTCGGAAAGTGTGGAAGGCATATGCTCGAGCGTCGAGAGGAAACAATGGAAGGGTTAGTGTGGGCACTGCATCGAATTGCGCGCTTTAAGAACGAGTCAAACTGGTCAAACGAGTGTCTTTTGATCGTTGCTGTCAAAACCGTTGATCTTATCGAATCGAATCAAGCAAATTTGCGATAGTTTTTTTCAAAAGCAAATTTTTCACCACGGAAAAATGTCGTTTCCGAAGAGTGAAAGTTTTAATTATTCAAATATAATTCAAAACTAAGCCGTCGAATGCATAAATTCACGAAATTCACACGAGCTAAAGCTGTGTTTCGAGCCACTCGAATAGTGCCCATTTTATATGCATCCCTGACACAGATACCAGTTTCTTGAGACGGGACGACCAGACTTTTTTTCCCCAAGGGATGACCCGAGCGTTCTTTTCGATGAACGATGTTTATATAATGGAAATCGGCAAGGGCCTTGCATAGATTGCGCGCGTCGAAGAGTAAACTTAAGAGCTGCCCCGCAGAGGTAGAAACGGGACGTCCGGTTTTGGAAACGGGCCACTGGGGCATATCCGGAAAAGCAAGCGGCCATTAATCAAAATATTTCCGTCATCCCGAACGAGGGCTTGGATTTTTGGTTCATTTTTTCACGTTCATTTTTTCACGAGGTTTCCGGTTTTTCAAGTCACTTGAATAATTCAGCATTGACCACAATAACGAAACGGTGAATACGTGGCCTGTCTAAACAGAGATATGACGGACAATAAAAAATAAAAAAAAGTAGGAACTCGTTTGGCGCTTCGTCGGCAGCGAATGTCGATTCTCAGCTGCGAGGAAAAACAATGCATTCCTTGGGTTTCGTTTTAAAAATCTTATTCGATGCACGCGAAAAAAGTCTCACGCGGAATAAATATTAATTTGAAAAATCAGAGGCGAGTTAAATTTGTATTTTATCAAAACGAGGCAGAGTACAGGAGATTTGTGGCCGGAATGATTACAGGTTTCTTAACAGGTAGCCCTCCTCCCGACGCCAATAACCCAAGTTCTCACACTACGGGCTGGCTCGGGCCTCGCAGAGAAAAAACTAGACGGAACAACGTCGTCGTTACATAATTGCACGAATGCCCACGTGATAAACTTGTCGAAAACTCCCGAAACTCCTGATTAATTACACCGTATTTTCTTTCCCGCTCGTAATTCAAATCGAAAGCTTGAATTATTTATTAACCCTCCAAATGCGCCCATAAATTATTCAATATAAATTAAAATTTAGCGGAACCGGGCGTATCGAAAACAAATTGATACGCAAGATCGTGCTGAATTTCGAAGAAAAAAAAAATCATGTGGCGCATCGCGCAGCAATTCGAACCCTTATTGGCGTAATCATGACGATTGTCGGCGATCACTTTATTACGACGGATTGATTTTGATGTCAAGCGAAGTCAAACGGCTGAGAATTATTGTTAATTCGTCAAGCGCTCTCATGACACGCTTGATTAAGGTTTGGCCCAGATTATAAATAAATAAAGGGTGCATTAAAATTGACGTGGACGAGAAATGCCATACTTTTTCGACATTCGTGACTACTACATATACTCGTATGTATAAAGAAACCGTTCAGAAAGAAACGAAATAAAATTTTTCGTGAATAAAGAAAAGATAAAGCGTCAGTGAGGTTTGAGGAGAAAAAAGGGTCTTGGAATGGCACGAACGTTCGGCCGGAGTTACACATCGTAGCTATGTGTCACCAGTTTGACGAGGGGGAAAATATTGTTGCCGCGTTCCAGGCAATTAACATTACCGCGAACAGATATTACCGTGGGATTAACCGTATTATTACCGCGACGATAATGCCACGGACGCACGAGCGGTTCGCCCCAATAATTATTGTCAATATCGTTACCGTACTACTCGTAATTCAAATAGGGAGGACAAAGGTGGGGCAAGGGGACCAGCACGCGGTAAGTCGAGCGTTCCATTAACAATCGTACTCTTCCTCGACGTTCTTTGTTTCCCCGGCTGAGACAACTCGATGCAAAGTGAATAATGTCGCGAGAAGACAACCACGCTTGCAGTTCATTCAATTTTGCACGTCCATGTTTATATAGCCGAATAAACGAAAATTACAACAACAAAAACAAATAGATTAAATTCGAAGAGGTTTCGTTGTTTTATTATCGTTTGAAAACAATCGTAATTTTATACAGATTGAACGAGACTAATGTAATTTTTGAATTGTGGAAAACATAAATTGTTCCATATTAATTGTAATGAAGAAGTCACGTTTTTTCATCCGTGTGATGCGACGGTAAACTCGTGTCACCGACCGGCGGGTTTCGCAATTATGATGCGCTCGTAGGTTTACGGGGCAAGTAATTAGCCGAGAAACGAAGTTCATTAAGATATCTAGCATCTTCGTGGCACGATTTCCTTTTTGCGAGCGTCCACGCGACCATCGGATTGTTGCGACCACTATACTGTTTCCGGCATGAAGCCCTTCGACTTACGTTCTTCCGTCAAAGAATTAACGTTGAACGCCAACTGAAACTTTTGAACTTTTTTCTTTCTCCGGACTACCTTTGGGCATTACGAATTCGAATAAAGTATTAATTAATTTCTTTACTTCATTGAAATATCGATTAAAGTCATAGAAACAATTGCAGTAGTAGTGCAAAGAAATGTATGCGAATAATTGATTCCATCGGTGGAAAAAACTGCTCAATTTGACCGAACGTATAAGAGAGCTTCAGCGTTGGCCGAGCAAAGTACCCTTCAGTTACGGTTCGGTTGTTTAACGTGCAGGCACAAAATAAGAAGAAAAATCTTTCGCGTGAAAAAGTGAAGCATGAAAAATTCTATAAATTGGAAGGTAAATAAATTTTTGCATATAGTAAGAAAAGCACGGTGAAAAAACTTGTCCTTAATAATGAAAGCAAAGACGCAATTTTCCAAGTGGAGAGCGTAATTTCAGAGAGTTTGAAAAAAAAGCAATGGCTTCGGTAGCTCCTCGTAATACCGCGATAATCGCGATAATAAACGTCATTAAAGACGTCGTGGTTTCAAATGTATCCGAGGAGCCGTGGACCGTTGCTCTGTGGTCCAGAGCTCTGCGGTGCTCATCTTGACCACATACTCGAATCTCTCTCGAGTGCACGCACGCGAGTATGTGCAAACACGTGTGTGGGCACACTCGCAAAACATTGCATAGGTATATCCGCGAGGCACATCCGTGTACGTATGGCTCTCGGGTACTCATGAATTTTAATGAGTTCGGTAGTCCAACGACGATGAGCATGGAAAAATCGTCGGCCGGCGAAGGACTAACGTGCACCAACTTTGAGACGCGTGGACTTCAAGTTCGAATCGATAACTCGGAGTAGGCGAAATGTGAAATATACCGCTGGCAGGACACGCCGATATATTTCGATAATCAATTTCCAACGAGACGAGACTTTTTTGCCGTAAAGGTGGAGAGAAAAAAAAAAGTTTCGTCACGCTGGCTATTGAAACGGGGGATATGATTTTTCACAATTTCAGTTCCATTCACGGAGAAAAGCATTCTCGGCACTTAATCGGGAAAGCGCGATAGCACGGAATCAATCGCGGGGACGTAAATTACAACGGGAATCCGGTATCAATGAGGCGTAATTTGGGATAATAGGGCGTGCGAGTACGTCGAGGGAACAGTTCCGCCTGCGAGGTAGGATATAATTCCTGATTTGGGGGATGCTGTAGATTTCGATTAATCCCGCTACGGATTCATCCGCGTCCGAACGTCCGTGCATTCGCGGGACGGCATTCTTCTTCGTTACACTCGTCTTCTGAGGGCTGAGGGTCGAGACCCTCGTCCAATTCTTATAAATAATGTAATCTATCAAGGCGCGCCACTACTCGCTGATAAATGATTCCAATGATTTGCGTGAAGAGTTGTACGAAATTGCGTTTCGATAAATTAATCTTCGTTGAAAAATGGACGAAAAGCCAGAATAAAAATGACGAAATTCACATTTTATGGTACGGGAAAACAATCAACAACAATATCATGGGAGAGAAAAAAAAGAAAAGTGCGACATGAAAACATTTTCGCGGTTTATTACATCGTTATTAAGCTCCCAACAAACGTGTAAGTTTTCGAAAGAACGCCCCACTGGGTTATTAATGGTAGACTCCTTGTTTTTTGGTTGCTCCACATGGTGGCGCGGCGTCTCACGCTTCGAATAAATTAATGTAGGCGCGAGCATTAAGGTAGGTGTCGAGCATTCAAATGCGAATGAGTTTCAGTGCTTGTAGTGACAAATTGGGGGACAGGTAAGCGATCCTTCCTGCTGTGTATGTCTTTTTCCGGCAAAGGGTAAGAGAGCGCGCACGACCCTTTTTCCTAAAACGAATCTCATCATCTCGCATTGTACCCGGGAATAAGCTTGTCAAACAGTGCATGACGAGATTTGATGAATAATTTTAAAGCCTGATTCAAGGACCCTTCATCTCACCGTTGAGTCTATGTTTGCTCGAATCACACGTTTCTCTCATTTTGTTTTTTTCGACAAGATTTTCAAGAAAAATATTGTAATAAATAATTTTCTTATGTATTTCTGCAATTTTCACATTTTGGAAGTCAATGGAGCTTTTTCGGTTTTAAATTATACCATAATTTATTCTCCTCGTTGTATATCAAATGAGTGAGTCATTGTCAGAGTTAACCAAAGTCATATTCGAAAACTTAAGTATCAAAGTCCAAATGAAACGTCATGTTCTGAAATCTTTCCTTTTGTACGATAACAAATATTTGCAACATCTGCTATTTTTAACGATGACCAGTGCAATAAAATTTAATTTATATATACGCGACTTCAATTAGAAGTGATTTTTCTAATTATCTCTATTTTGCAACGTAATTTTGCTATCAATTTAACTACGTAAATATTTTAAAGAAAATGGTTTTATCATTGCAAGAGTGTTTTTACGATAAAATAAAAAACATCGTAGAAAAAATTGATTAACGTGTAAGCATAAAATCGTAAGTTTCAATTTATTAATCGGTAACAATGTCAGTTGATATTTTTTATCAAACACATGCATCAATGAAAACGATATTCGTGGCTTCAACGAGAACAATAATAAATTTACTCGAGATGTTTAATGAGTTGAAATAAAAGAGAATCGAAAATTTCAAATAAAAACTACATTGTTATAATTTCTATTCATAAAAGAATGACACTACGAGCGATAATTCACTTTGTCTGGAAAAACGATAAATATCGAGAACAATATATTTATCTCTCGTTTTTATGCAAAATCCAGGCATAGACTCCGATAAGAAAAAAATTGCGAAAAACAATAACAATCTCCAAGGAGAAAAATCGCATCCCACGACTGTCATAAATTTATCAGCATACGATTTCCAATGAATCTTCGGTACATTCCCAATTAAATAAAATCCTCACAATTCGCAAGACAATATTCGTCATTCTTCCAAACAACATTTCCATAATGAATAAATCGGCAATCACTTTCCCCTCACCATTTCAAGAATAACGAAAAGAAAAGCGACTCCAAAAAATCACTCGGCGACTCACCTTCGCAGGTGAATTGTCCGTAATGTTTGCCGCTGCTTTTATCCCCGCAGACGACGCACTCGATGTTAGGGGATTTATCGGCTTGCGAGCCCCCGGATTGCGAGCTGTTAGCCTGACTTCCCGGGGTCGTGCTTGGGGGTAGCGGATCCCTTGGATTGAGGACCGAAGCGCTCGCGGGGACGAGACAAGTTATGTCCTCTGGGGTGGCCGAGGGTGTTAAATGAGTCGGCGGCATCGGTGGCGGCGGTCCGACCTGGAGCGGCGTGTTCCCTGGCGGCGCGCCTCCACCGGCAGCGGAGCCAAGAACGATCCCAGGGTCCCGCGATGCCCAGGAGGGCGGCGGGGCCACCAGCGCCATCGAGGCGGTGGTGCCGCGTGCCGGGAACCCCAGCTCCAACGTGGTGGAAAGCTCCGGGTGATGGGCTGCAGGCACCCGGCCAGGAAAGAGGGTAGCCGTCGTGGCCGGGTAAACCACCCCGGCAGTCGCCAGGGCGTCCGCGCCTTCTGACTCCTCGCAAACCACCCTGACACCCTGTAAACGAGCCACGAACGAAACTGCGACTTCCGACGAGCAAGGGGGCGAAGAGAGAGGGGGAGAGGGGGGGGGGGGAGGGTGCCAAAGGGCTAAGGAAACGAAAACTTCTCTGTCCTGGACGTAAAATCTATCCACCAAAAACGAGGTTTTTCTTTGGCTTGAAAAAAAAAAAGGAAAAAACCCCCCCTCCCCCCCAGTTAAAACCGAGCCCACAATAGAGGTTTCCCCCAATGGCG
>JABFQM010002530.1:0-14795 GCA_022816865.1 Zelostemma sp. ZL-2020 | reverse complement strand
TATTTCTAAGTGACAGAATTGTATTTAATAAACTGTACATTTCATGGATAATAACAGTATTTATAAACCTATCTGTGGATCCATGTAATAAATTTTTGAGTAACGTAACATTTCTACGGGGGGGGGGTCATTAAATGCGTTACGGAGTGTTACGTCGGGGTGGGAGGAGGTCTAAAAGAGCAAAAAAGTGCGTTACGTAATACTTGAACGCTGTCATACAAACGAGAGAGTTCCACCTATTCTCTAATGAGGTCTCCTTATTGGTATAAGATAAAAATGTTTAAAACTTTTGGTAAGGGCAGGTGATATCCAATTTTCAACTCCTCAACCTTTTCTTCCTCATTAGCTACTCACATCTTGATGTGAACAGCCGATTTCACGCTCGTTCGCAATTCGATCTTAATTCCACGCTCCTTCAGTTTCCTCGCTCGCGGTTTGCTCGCGGTGTGCTCGCTCGCGGTTCGCTTGTGGTGTGCTCGCGATTTGCTCGCGGTTATTCAACTGTAATCTTTGCAGTTGTTCACCTCGGTATCGCAGTATCGCAGTGTTCGGGGTGTTGTGTGTTGTTTTGTAGTGTTTCAGGTTTCCGATGGCTCCGGACAATAGGACCCCTTCAAGGTCCATCCCCTGCCAGAAACGGGACAGGATTGTTATAAACAATTACCGGTCTTGATTCAACAAGGAATGCATCAACGCGGAGGATGAGAGAGTTTGGTGAGTCCGTGTTATAAAATTTGGAGACAAAGCTTGGGAGTTTGCTTTATCGAGGAAATGATTTTATTCTCAACGGAAGTCACTAATGGGTCGAAAAATAACAGTATTGCAAAGTTAAAATTAAACAAAAAAATTTTATCGTTGAAGCAAACTGTAAAACGTTCGATTTCTTGTCACGCCTCCGCCGTTCCGAAGTACGCAAGAAGACCTGCCTTTAACCGGGGGATGTACGCGCGCGAAGAACCGTCAACACCTCGCCAAAGTAGCGCTGGCTCAGCTCTTAAGTGCAGTTCTCAAGTTGTATGGGTCCATTTCACTCCTAAAAAAATTCGAATACGAGTAAAAAAAGTTAAGCTGTGTTTCCCGAGCTTCGAAGCAAAACCTCGACCTTGAAAGAAATAGACCGCGTCACTTTTCGCACGCTCGCAGTTCGGCTGTATTCCGCGAGCTTCAAAGCAAAACCTTGACCTTGAAAGAAATAGATCGCGTCACTTTTCGCTCACTCGTAGTTCGGCTCTGTTTCGTAGGTTTCGAAGCGAAACCATGACCTTGAAATTAATTGTTCGCGTAATTTTTCGAACGCCTTAACTTGATAGAACAATACGTTTTTCTTTTTATTACGTTAGGTACGGGAAACGTACGACGAGAGGCTGCCGCGCCAAATGCCAGTCAGTTGATGAAGGACCCTGGAGGGTATACCGGGACCACGACAGCAATCACGAGCCGGATGAGGAAAAACTATTGACGGTCCAGTTCAAGGACGAATTGAAGGCAGTCAACTTCTTCATGCATGCGACCCCGAAGGATGTGTACAGGAGCGTCGCCGATAACAGGCCAGAGTATGTGTAGCTGCTTGTGTACATGTAAGAAAAAGTAAATAAATAAATCATTACAGATTTGCTGGAATCGCTGTAGAACATTTCCTGAATTAGGTCAGGCGAACCATTCAACGGCACCTTAAGCGAGGAGTCCAAATGAATAACGTGACCAGCTTTAAAGATTATGCTGCAGCCGTCGAAGAGAACAAGTATAAGTACCCCGGGAATGGAACCCTGCAGGCAACGTCACTGTATGCAGCGGATCAGTATACACCGGTGATCGCTCTGTAGAGCAAAGCGATTTTCCGGCTTATCAGCCAAGTGCGGTTAGAACGTGCGGTTAGGTGGAATGTGCGGTCTTGCACGCGGACTGCACCTTCCGCTTAATTCCGAAGCGGATTTTCAAGAAGAGTTTTCCGGCGAACCAAATGCTGACTCTTCTAGTCAACTGCAAAGGACTAGTAACGATAAGGTGCTGTGATTCAAAGTTAAGAGATGCAGAAATGAAGTTTTCTTTCTTTTTACAGAACATACCGCTGTGCAGCTTTCTCATAGCGAGGAAGACGACTGCGCCGTATGAAGTGGCCTCTAGGTTCTTCAAACGCAAACTGCCAAACCTGCAAGTCGAAGCTGTAAAGAGCGATTTCGAAGGGGCCATCGGCATCGCTGCTGCCAGCGTCTATGAAGGAATCAACATCAGAAAATTCTGGTTCCATTTTTGCCAGGCCATTGAACGAACGTTCAAAAACATCGGCCTGAACAAACGGGTTGACGATCTGTGGCAACATGGAACAATTGACGTAAGAAACAACAACTTTCAATTTGATTTAATTTGTGCAATGCCGTGATTTGTTGACTCCGTGTTTTTTAACTATTAAGGAAGAACGCTGAAACGTGCCTGTTGCAGGCGGAAAAACAGATAATAGCCCTTGCTCTTCTGCCCGTGAACGTAATGTTAGACGGGTTCAACAGCATAAAAGAGGAAGTAGCCCGAGAAGTATTGAACAAGGCGAATCTCCCGGAAGACGTGGCTCGAATGTGTACGTTGACGAGAAGCTTACTCCGATACATCGAGACGTATTGGATACTGCCATGAACGCCTGAGCAGGTGACGTGCTACGGGCAGAGAGTGAGAACCGGCAACGCTCCCGAGTCCCACCGCAAACAGCTGAATATTGACTGCTCCAGAAACCCAACTCCTGCTGAGTTCACGAGTAAGTAGAAAAAGTTTTACTGTAAATGCAACAATTCATAATTTTTTCCATTACAACGCATCGGCTGAGGATGTGTTCCGAGGCCACGGAGCAAATCAAGAGGGCCAAAGAGACATTCCAAATCCCAGACAACAGGATAGCGAACCAGACGATCAAAGTCAGCAACCTGGATCTTTTGTGGTTGCAGCTGGATAATGGGGAGATCGATGTCTCGGACTTTCTCTACTATGCTGGTAACCGCGTCGTCAGAAAAAATGAAGAGTTGGACGGGTTCCTGTCAAGTGAGTAAATAAAAGATTTTGCAATAACAAAATGTAAATAACAATGAACTGTTTTTGTTTTCCAGCGACGACGGCTACGTGCCTCGAATTGGAAGATCTTGACGATGAACTGGACATCGACGACCTCGTCCTTCGCCTGCGAGAGGAAGAAGACTTAGAGCTGCTACAACATTGCTGCGGAGTGCACCCCGGCAAAACGCAGGAATGCGGAGTGCGCTCCGGAACTCTTGCGAGTTCCGTCGCAGATTCGTAAAGAGGAACAGTGCCGGGGAATGGATGGTGATCCAGAACCACGCAGCAGTGTTCATGTGTTCAGTGCTGCTGCGGGACCGACGTGGTCTGACGCAGGACCAGCTGGTACAGTGTAAGCATAACAGCCCATGATCAGGGCAACGTATTATTATATTAAGTACAATAATGTGTAATGTTTTTGGTTGCAGTGCTATTAAGGACATCAATAACAATACGGGCGGTGGACCCCTGGAAGCAGATGCACGATGCGGTAAGCCGTGATTGTATATGACTTGTAACGTACTTATGAATTATTATTTTCATCCAAATACATTAAGTTACGGACAAATACGTTACTTTCAATACGATAAACAGGAGAAGTCCTTCGAACACTTACAAAGCGCGCCGTGACGCGTCGAGGTACGCGAAAGCATAAAATTGAGAATTCGATGTAAACTTTCATGAATCCATCAATAATAAAATAAATATTGCATTTGAAACTAGAGCGTGGATTTTTGACGAATCCTGCGGAACAGAGCGAGCAACTGGTCGAGCAAGTTTCGAAGACCGAACCGTGTTCACACGGGTCTATGTCAATTTGCCAAAATGTCAAAATGTCGAAAACCAAACTCGAGAGCGTTCCTACTCACTCCTTCGGGTGAGTAGGAACTCACCCGAAGGAGGATTTTACTTGCTCCTCCAACCTTAGCAAAGCCATGATGTACTCGAACTTGGTGTCCTCGTCCCGCCCGAGCCACGACCCCATCATGATTTTATTTCCCGTACCCGGATGCAGGAGGCCTGCTGCCGCTGCAAACAGGTAAATCGCCTGAGCGATCGTGAATTGCGGGAATCTCAACTGCCGAAGAGGAAAGCAACATTTTTTTAATAAGTACATTCATGATTAACTGCGTTCGAAAAAGGAATGAGTCTTGGAATTTCCGTGAAAAACAACCTCGATACTCACAATTGTATATATTTGTATATATAATTTACAATATTGTATTGTAATTTACAATATATAATTTGTTGATATATTTGTTGTATAAGTATTTGAATAAAACGTCTCGGCGTTCGTTTCTCTCGCATCGAGGGAGACTTGGTCTTCTCCCGTTTAAGATAACCGACTCGGCGGTTCTTTTCCGAATATTTTTACTGTTTCACCTTTCGGTGCTCGGATGCGAATGTCACAAGGATCTTCGAAATCGTTCAAGGTCCTCTCGGCGAAGCTGGAAAAACTTACGCCCATTTTTCCCTTTGACCTATGATCGCATCGAGGGCGTGAGTATCGAGGTTGTTTTTAACGGAAATTCCGAGACACATTCCGTTTTCGAACGCAGTTAATTTGAGTGACGGGTCGAGATAAGAAGACGGTCGAGGAGAAATCGGCACAATAGATATTTTTTACAAGGAGAAAGTTGCTAAAGGACAGGGATGATTTAGGGCTACGGAATGTTCGTGGGAAATTTTCCTAAAGACAAATAACGAATTTTATTTCACTTAAATCTATTTTTCTCGACGTTACAAATGCCGCAAATTGTTTTTTTGATATTGTTGTCGCTCCCTCGCCGAGTTCAAAAATCTCAGTGGAGTTGTCATCAATGCTTTCCCGTTTCCGTCGAAGCATTTGTACATTTCTTGCAGTTCCATTTCGTAATCGCAGACCTTATTTTCTCAGCGATTGTGCTCGTAACTTAGTAAACTGCATAGTCGAGCACTGCGGGGCTTAAATATTCGAGATTAGTTGGCGCGTTTTCAATAACCCAATCTTTGGTTACTATTGCATTTCAAATAATCGTTTGTAACTGTTGAATTAGAGCACAATCACGGGGCTTCGAATAAACGTAACGCAATTCCTCTAGAGTTACCGTCGGCACTTGCTGAAACTGCGCGGATGATTTTATAGAACAATTTCCACACCGAGGAGGTTTAATTATCGCATGAACTGACAGAATTTTATAAATCTGCAAAATTGTTGGCATCGACTGGTGATCGTTGCAGCCTCCAGCCTGCCTAACAGAACCGAAAAACATCTGCAAAATAACAAAAATAAAAATTTGCAAAATTTAAAAAATTATGGTTTTTTTCTAATATAACTTTAATTTCCTTGAATCGGAAATGCACAAAGTCTGAAGCGAAACTGATATTAGTGAAGAAGTGTAATAGAAAGATAAAGTTCATAAAAGACTGAGTTTAAGAGTAAGAAACATTTAATGAAAAAAATTCAATAACACGTCCTGCACTCGCACCGTGCCCCCCCCCCCCTCCGGGTACACGGGCCACGCACTGGTAATAGATCAGGCACTGGTCCGGGTCCTGGAACGGGCGCTGGGCCTGGAAATGGCGCTGGTCCTGAAACTGAGGCTGGGCATGGCGTTGGGCCTGAGCCAAATTGCCAAGTTGCGCTCGCGTACGAAATCAAATTTCTTGAACATCAACTTTCAGTTCAACTGAAGCAAAGACTGTTAACAGAATTAATTAACAGAATTAACCTTGCCGAGTTGATTGACGGAAGGCTTTCCCCATTCTTGCTCCTTACTCGTTTGTGAAATACTCCGATCATTGTTTATGTAATGTATCACAGCATAAATGTGTTTGCACTGTGCAAGCGCTCGAGAAACACAAGTGCATCGTACAGCGATCACTCGGCGGTTTTCATCAATCTGTAGTTTCGAGAAAATGTCAATAAACAGTTTTTTTTTGTTATATTCATTCAAATTTGCACGGGAATATCACTTACGTCTAATTGTACATTGTACGGCGATGATGAAACTGATGTCTGCCGTATCACAAAACCGTCGATAGTTATTTTACCATTTCGGCGAATTTCCTGCACTCGAGTCACATGTTTTGAATTACATAAGGCCACACCTTTTTTTATTTTAGCCGGACCGAATTCAATCATGCACGTAATTGATGAGAATCCCGTTTTTAAAATTAAATCCATGCCAATAACGGACGATGCAGAATCTATAGGTTAAAATATTTTTTATTGATACATAAACGAAATTTACTTTTAGGCCAAAAAATTGTTCGGAAACTTGCTGCGCTCACCTGTCTAATGAGAATATTTTAGCAATTTTCCTATTTTCACGCGTTTACAAATAAAAACATTTATGGAATTTTTTTCGTAACACCGCGTGTCAAAACAAGTCGAGATTAGTTGTGTTCGTCGAACCAGGCGGCGCCACTTGTTCTCGTGCACGAAGCCTATAGTGAAGTCGCAGAATTCCGGGCTTTGTGCCGATGTCATGAGGCTCTCGAATTTGATGGTCATGTCTATGTAGTCATAGAGTTTCGGGTCTTCCCTCCTGTCCAGCTCAATCTTTTCGCATGTGCTGTCCAGCACGCGCGTTTTTGTGAAGCGATCGTCTCACGACCCAATGTAGAACTCCAGCTCTACGATAAGTGCCTAGTTGGCTCGGTTTTTCTTCGAATTGCACTGAAGGTAGAGGCCCGCGGTACCGTTCTCGGCTACGGCCGACAACGTCCAGTTGAAGTGGCCAATTCGTTTCACCTTTGCGGGGGTATCTACTACTCCCTCTGCGATGTCGATAATCCTTCGGATAAACATGTAGGTTTCTGGGTTATTTTTCTAATTTGGGGTACTGTGTTCACCGGTGCACTGGCGAACGAGTACTGATGATTACTGACTTCGAAATCTTTCGCTTTACTTCTGCTAGAGTAACTGACTCTCTTTCCTAAAAGTTCACTCTCTCATAGCCCCATCTAGAAGGCACCCCCTCCTCTCAAAAACAATACCGATAGCGCGTACAATCGGCTTCTTTGGGTGCACCGGGTCTCGAATCCGCCATCTGGAAAGGAATTTTCCGGACAGAGTCTTCCGAGTGTCGCTTTTCTATTTTTCTCCATTCACTTAATGATAGGAGAAAAGTTGTCGACTTCCCTTACCTAGAACGGTAGGGAATTCGACAAAAATTTCATGCTTTTCAGTACAATAAAATTAGTTGTTCATATTTACATGATTTTTGACTACAAATGGCATCGTCGAAGCAAGACGTTCCTCAAACGCCGACACTTGAATTTGCCAAATTTTTTCATTGTCGTCTGGCGGAGCATTAGTGAGTGAAAATTTTAATATGTACTTTTTTTGGTCCGTATCTTGTATTTACCGTTAGAGGCCCTTCAAAATGTTCTACTCTACCGATCAATTTTCTGCAATTTAAATAATAGTGGATTAATTTTATGTTGATACATAATGAACCCAAAGAAATTGTAATAAAACAAATTCGATGAATACTCACATGGTATGATCGTACGAGCATGTTTCATCAAACAATTGTATAGTTAAACATTATTTCATTGGATCCTTGATTTTATCTATTTGCAGAAAGTCTGTCTTTCATACGCTTCCTTGTCAAACAGATCTAGTTTCAGTAAAGATCGATCGGAACAATTGATTTCATTGACTTAATTCTTTTTGATGATGTTGTCCTTATGTTCTTTCCCTGTTAAAGCAAGGAAACTATGCGAATCACATCACAGAATTGACCATCGTAACTTTAAAATAGTTAATTATTTCTAACATTTCTATCAAAGAAATTATAAATATGTAAAGATTCCTAACAAAATTTAAAAGAAATTTCATATGATAAAAAAGATGTGTATTCTAAGTTTATTAAATACCTTGGTCATTATCAATCATTGCAATGTTTTCGCCGTTGGAACCGCTACTCGACATCTTATGGTTGCTAATTTTTGCCGTATAAGTGTCACCTTTACGCTTGAAACTTGAAATTTTTCCACGGAACTTTTTTATTGCTTTGTTTTACTGGCAAAGCTGACGCGTCATGCCAACGCGACTGAGAGTTTACGAATGCGCATTTTCCCGTCGATTTTCTCCCAGATGTTTTCCCTTCGTCTCATCATTGGGCTCATTTTTTATCGTAGTTCGATTCCTAGTGATGCGTTGCCAAGTTTCCTTGGGCTGCCTCAGCCCTAGGAAACTTGGAAACTAAATACAAGAGCCCTTAGTTGTGACAGTCTAAATAACTTCATGGGATTGATTACAAAAAGTTATAAAAAATTATGGAAACATTGAGTAATTGTAATACATGATCGGCTTGAGTAGGAATTCTTTAAAGTCCTTTTTTTCGGAATGAAAATATGAGTCACTTTTAGCTATCAAAAGTAAACTTTTGCATCTTTTTACCAGGGAATTTTTTTCCAATCGGGAGTAATTTTTTTAATCGAAAAAAATACTAGTTTGAAGGAAATTTTGTACCGAAACTAAATATGCTTATATTTACTTTCAACTATTTCCTCACAGTCTTCCATAAATTATTTTCTACGTGCTCGTATTATTCCTTGAATATGACAGGCAAGCGTGCCTTACATGTGACACTTCCAAGCAAGCGCGTTTCTCACGCGCAAAATACTTTGCATCAGCACTGACATTTCGTTAAAAAACTAAATTTTCTCATGTAAAATCATAGGGCACTGTTTTTCTGTCGGCCATCTTGGATATAGGCCCCTCCTACATGCCAGATCCCAATAGCAACTCGCGTATTTCCTTTTACCGCTCTTTTTGGTCGTAAGGGATTCTCTTCGTATCAAGGGTTTAACACTGAGTGTAATTGCAGTGTTAGGAGCTGGTTCTTCAAGACAATGTGCTCCGATGTTTGTTTTACAATCTTTACAAACGCCTTGTATTTTTAAATAAACCCCTTCATTCGAAATAGAAACTCAATTATTTGCTGAACGTGTACACACACGGTAATTTGCTTTTCATAAAACGAGCTTTAGCAACAACGTCGGTCCAACAAAAAGACTAGAGTTCTTTATAAAATCGCCCATGCGTTCCTTCTTTTCTATATTTTTTTTAATAAGGATATATTTTTTTCCGTTCTCCATCTGATATGTCTAATTCAAATAAAAGTTTCGGCAATTCACTATTTATTTTGGTTTTAAAATTGAAAGGTTTTAAATCTGGACTCACATTACTGTTACTTGTAATATTGACGCGAGTATCTGGTGTTTGTACCGTGGAAACGGGTACTTGAAAATGCGGCTTCAAGACGTTTAATAAATTATATCTGTTTTGACAAACATAGGAATTTAACGTACTCGCACTTATTACGCAAGGATAAAGTAATTTACACGCGTTTTGCCAAACTTCATCACTACGAGGCTGTAACGCGCTTCTTGTGTCAAATAAAACAGATTGTTTGAGTGCATCAAGAAAAACTTCAGGATCTATGTGAGAAGGTCTCGGCATCTTGATAAATTAATTTTTTCCAGAACGTAGTACTGTAATCTTGATGAACGCAAAAATCGCAGTTCGGGCATTTAATATTACTTTAATATAAAGTAATAACATTTCTGTTGACTGTTTCGATTTACGTGAAATCTTCTTGTTCTTAATCACGCTAGTTTTCCATGTTTATGATCGAGTCAATTGATGAAGTGTCGAAGGATAAATCCACTGCAATTACGAACTTTTTCCGTCACTTCGTTTTGGACATCTACGGAAAATAATATCTATAAGCTTCAGAAGAAATAACGTAAACACAAGCACACTACATCCACTTACCTCAATTCTCACTTATGCAGCACAGAAAACACGAAGTTATTTATTGACAATATTGAAAAATATCTAGGATTTTTCTTTTTTGACTGTAACTCCAAGTTAAAAACGTCTTTCTTGATCAGTAGAAAACCAGAAACTGACTACTGCATCACGTTTTTCTCCAAATATTCTGCGCATGGACCTGAGTTTGAGAAAGAGGCAGGTGGACAGCGCAACAAGATGTTTGGCAAAATTATGCGTCATTGCGTTAAAGTAAGGAAACGGATTTTTCCGACTAAGAAAAATAAATTCCACGGGACAAGCAGTGAGTCAGGCGCTTTGAACTCCTGCAGTTTTGGGATATGATGACGGATGAGCGCTTTAAAAGTGTTTACTTTGCAAGAATGTCCCTTTTGTCACACTGTGAGTTTGAAGTTCTGTAGGCGGCGGACCTTACACGGAATTACATCTGGAGTAAGAAATGTACGAAGTGAATAAGTTAATTAACGTAGACTGACGATAAAAGATCGATTACGCCTCATTACGCTATCAATTTCTCAAGAAAAGAAAAAAAATTCTCATAATCTACGTTTTTTTATAATAACTTATTTTTGAAAGATTGATCTGGAATGTATAACTCGAATACTAACCTTCAATAGATCCAGATGTCAAATCACTACTGAAATGATGATATTTGAAATTGAATCCGCATTTCACTTTTGTTTGATTCCGCGACCTTTCCGAGATTTCTTTTTGCCGAACACCAGGTTTGAGTCTTTGAATGCGACGACCTTGGCACATTTTTTCGGTAATCATTTGGTCGGAGTTGTGTCTGCTTATCGATAAAACACATCTTGTGATGTCCTCGGCGTCTCCAAAATCGGTGGTTAGGTTGAACGATGAGTCACTTACGCTTACGTTGAGCGATTTGTTCTGAGAGAGAACATTTTTCCCTCCGATTGGTCTGTCATTTAATAAATTGCAGACACCGTGTTTATTGCTACACGCGAAAGAGTAAAGTGATGCGCTTGTCTCCAGGAGTTCGGCTACACACGGGTCGCGCTCGTCCCCAGGAGTTCGGATGCACACGGGCTGCTTCGATCTCCTCAGCCTTGGCACCAAAATTATGTCGTTCTCCTCTTGTAGATCGATACTCGGATCGAAGTCGTTTCAAGTTCGAATTAATTCGAATTTGTGAGTTTAAAAAACCTCACAGGAGGCACCAAAATGTTTTGTGTGGGGAAATGACCCTACACGTGAATTTTGCTTCAACGTTTTTTATTTATTATATTTCAATGTTGCATAGGATTTAGGCTAAAAGCCCCGCAATTCGCTCTCTGAGGCCAAGAAGCGACTGAACCTCGAGAATCTGCAACTCCTCGAGGTTTTTCCGATTTTGAAATAGGAGTGGGAGGAGAAACCGTTCTTTCCCATTTCCCAGATCCGAAAACGCTTTCTCTTTCGAGAGAAAGTCGACTTTTCGATTTTTTTTTCTTTCTTTAAACTATTAATTAAACTGTTGATAGCGTTCCAGTTTTCTGGGAACGGTTGTTCGCAGATCGCCAATCGATCTTCTTCATTGAAGGCGGACCTGAGTGAGAAGTCAGGTAGATCGTCGATCGGGTGAATGATCTTTTCGAGTAAGTCAGACAATACGTGGATGATTGGCTGAACGAGTGCTCCGGAGTTGTGCGGGAAAAGCGGATGGTTCGCAGTTAAATGCAAATTATCCGGAATTTTCGGACAAACGAAGTTGAATGCATTGTCAGTGGGTTGGCAAGTACATAATGCTTTGAACATCAGTACAAGCGGTCCTGGTATCGGAAGAGATTCAGGCGGAATTATCTTCTTAACAAGCTCGAAGTTCAGCGACTGGGTTGGCGAAAGTAGACCAACGTGTTCTTGGGCTCTTAAGACTTGATAGTAAAAGAGAGCTCCAAAGTACATACGTGATATGATCGGATGCCAAGCTGTTTGGAAGTTTCTGAAAGTCGTTGATGAACTCATGAGAGAGTTCATGAAGTGAAAAACGTTATAAAAGTTAATGGTACAAGGCGAAAAGGTTGAAATCTCACTTTTAACAAGCTTTTCAAGTGGAAAGCGTAGAAGCGGAATTGCTATTTCGTTTTTTAACGCAATGATATGATATGGGGTGGTTTCACCTCTAATTTTGAGTCCGAATCTTCAATGAGGGTCACTTTCTCGACTTGAGTTTGTAGAGAGGCGACAGCATCTTTCGAGGTCGACGGGAGTGCGAGGTCGATGACGTCAAGAGTCTTCGTCCCGGCAGATGTGAGAGCCTTAGCACTGATGGCTTTACTTTCTTGAAGAACGGTAGCGGCATCTTTGCCAATAACTGGGGACGTGATACTCATTTTGCGTGTTTGTGTAAATTTCGATAGTTTATTAGTAGTTAATACTTGATAAATTTGGAGAATAGATAAAACTATTCGCTATTTAAACTAGGTATTAATTGATTGATTGAATTCTGAATTGTGCTATTCATTGAAATTGTTATCGTTTGATTTATTTAAAATTGGTTCCATCCAATTGTTAACATTTCATTTGTTTTCATGATCCATTATTTCAATTTACACAAGCGAGACACATCGATTGATTGCTCGTTAGAACATATTGATGAAAAATTCTCAAAATTATTACTATATTCTCCAGAAGTTAGATAAAGATATTTATGACCTGTAAAAAGAGATTCAATTACATGTACTCTGATCTTCATTGGTCTCTTCTATATCGTAGTCAGGAATGTCATTGACATCCAATGTAATTTTCGCTGTTTCTATATCAGCATGGATGTTGTTTGAAAAATTTTGATCAATGACATAAGCAGTAGCTTCATTTATCTCGACACAATTCATCTCGACTTCATTTATCTCGACGTCTTTCGGAGGATCTACGGAAAATAATAAAGACGTTTCGAAAAAAATAACGATTATTGATGAAAATATACGAATCTTACTGTTACGGCCAAAACCGCTTGTTTTAAGGGTTTAAGATTCATGTTTCAATTTTATGAGCATTCGTTCGATTCTGGGAAGCTGTAATGTTTCGAGCAAGGGAACGGAGTACAAAAAGACCATTCACCGAAAAATCAGTGCTCGACACTTCCCAGATGCGGAATAATGACTTAATTATCGGGCCGTATATAGCTAATAAGAAATGTGAACCCTAAGCGTCCGCGCGTGGGAACAGTGGGTCCGTTCAAGACAAAGTGCTAAGTGACTAAGAAGGGGGTCCATGAAACTCCGAAAATTGGAGCGATTGTGATTCGTGCGTATGCAATAAACTGTGCCCCTCTCGAAAAGTTACTTGGCAGTGACTCTTTTCGAGTAAGAGCAAATACACTCGAAACTCTTAAAAGGAGCCCTCTTAACAGGAGCGCTTAATATACCGTGACTTAGAGATGTCACGTTTTGAAGTCCTCCGACTAGTTTTGTAATACCTGGGTCACTGCTGTACCACGCCGTACATGCAGTTCGTCTGAGGCCCTTGGCCAGTAATATATGCACGAAATGGCTATGCACTTCTGGGGCCCGGCGCAGCTCATGATACAGCACTAGTTGGCTCACCTTTTTCTGGATTACTGACCCTTTTCGAAACTAGACTCGAGCCGAGAAACGGCTCCTTTTAAGAGTTTCGAGTGTAGTTTGTACTGGCGAGTTCGTTCCGATCCTCCGCCTTGGACGGCACAGTGAAAAGAAATTCTTAATTCCAGCCCGGAAAGTTGTCTGAATTTAGGAGGCAACAATTTTTAGACAGGCGCATTGTGTTTTCAAGATTCAATTTTGACTTGAAAATCAGCTTAAATGTAAGCTGAAATTGAGAAAGGCTTGATCTTAAATTCAGCATTAATTTTTGGGGTATCTAATTTAACGTTGTTGAAAACCAGCAACCTCTGCTGCAATTCATCAGTAGGCATTTAGCGCAGCCGTTTAGGAAGTCAGTAAGCTCTTGCTGAAATTCAGCAATAGCCTTGGTGAAAATAAAACTCAACCGTTCTTTAATTTCAGCTGCAAATGCGGATGAGATTATGTTAGGTGTAAGTTAAAAAAAACCAAATTAGCACTTTATCTGAAGTTCATTTAATCAAAGTACACTCGAGTTCCAATTTACGGCAGTGTTCTGGGGCTCTCTGCCGTGAATCGGTCAAGCGATAAGTGAAGACGAGGGTCGAGATTTTCGACCTGAGACCCCCGAAACAGGGCCGTTGTTACTGTTCTTTCCGCCCTGCCATGCTGACCGTGTAAAGGCTTGGAACAAACTGAGACAAATACAAAGCACCCTCTTCTTAGTACGGTATTGGGAAAAAGCCCACCTGCGGATTTTCCGAAGTCCGCGGTCAGCCCGGCCGCGGCCTAAACGTGACTTTTCCCCGTTACGCTACATTAGACTGCCGTGAATCGGAACTCGAGTGTAATTGTATAAAAATACTTATAAATATCAATAAATCGCGAATAGAAAACAAAACCAAACAACATCCACCTAGATTAATTGCAATCGGAGACGTCAGAAAAGATGATTTGTACGTGTACGTTGATCGCCGAGCAATATTTTCGGGTCCTGTAGACGATTCACTAATTCACCAGGTTTATCGCAGTGGCCAAGTCAATCGAGCAGCGTCAAATTTGTGCAGAGTAATTGTGGTTCACTTTCGTCACATCACGATATCTCAATGAATTTTGATGTCGGCAATCAAAATATAAAAATATTGGATGAAAATATTGGATAAAGCAAGTGTTGGAGGTAAAATTTTCAAAACTCAATACACAGTTCGAAAGAGAAACTTCGATAATTCAACGCGTTATTTTTCTCGGGAAAAACACAAGTTTTCTTGACGACAGAGACTGCAGAACTAAACGTTAAGAACTGTAGAAGGCCCGAAAATCCTATAGATTTACCGAAGCATTGACTAAAAAATACACAAACCCAGATGTCGTTAAACTGGAAACAGGCGCATTTATTCTCAAACTTTACCTCGAGAATCCTAAGT
>JABFQM010002529.1:0-14801 GCA_022816865.1 Zelostemma sp. ZL-2020 | reverse complement strand
CTTTTCAAGTCTTCAGGTAAGGCACAGCAGTGTCTCTGCTCCCAAGTGGAAATCGCTGTTCTTTCGCAAGGATTTCGACGATCGACTTGGACGTTTTTCACGCAAGGACTGTTTTCCAAAATTTTCACAACCCCGAGAGTTACATTTTCGTAAAAAGTATCCTCCGTAACGATGTCGACGAAGAAGGACATTTCGGCTGCGTCGAAAACGTGAAAAGGAAATGTTGAATTACCGAGTTCTGTAATTGAATGGACAGTTTTTGCAGCTTTTACCTGATGAAACTGTCGTGTTTATCCGCGATGTTGTGTCTAGAAGACCTTTCCACGTTTTTGAATAAACGCGAATGCGGTACAGAATCAAATATCAAGTGCACGAGTCTGAGAGTTGTTCGCGTTAAAGCAAATGACTGCAAAAACAACTCCCGACGAGTCTCGGAGAGCTTCAAGTTTACTCGCCACCATGGCAACCCGAAAGGGGCAAATCGACCCTGATTTCTGTCTAGAGAGTGCTTCAAAAGTTGGCGCATCGTTGTCGAGTTACCTGAAGCTACCAAATCGACTACGATGTGAACTTCGCCGCACATAGAACGCTTCTTGTTAATTAATTATCTAATAAAATGTTTGTTGATTAACCCAATTGAGAAATGCAAAAACAAAAATTTATTATCTTTTTACATGAATTGTACATCAACAATATGATTAAATAAATAAATATACAATGCCTACAGATTTTAAAAAAGTTTTCATTCAAAACTAAAGGTTATGAAGTCCGCAAACAAGCGATAATCGATAAAAGTAAATTATTCTCAAAATTTGGGTCAATGTAAGTTTACAATGCACCACCGTTTGTTTTGAAACCTCGTATTGAAACCCAGTGAAACTTTTATTTCTCTAAAAAAATAACCATGTCCAAGACGCTTGTGCAATTTTTACGAATTTCGATTCGCGAATTCATTAAGCGCGTTCGCGAAAATCCAACGGAAATGAATGCATTTCAGAACTCTTTCTGTTGCAGGAAATATTTCTACCGTTTTACACTTTGGGGATTCTCATAGTAGTCAAGGTTCTAATACCGAATCCAAATTATCCTGCGATAACAACGCGCCGGCAGGAGACAACTATATTTGAAACATATAATGCTTACAAGAATAACACGATAGCCGTGGTGCCTAATTCTACAGAAACCCTCGTAAGTGCTATCTTGAATGACACATTGTTCGCATTGTCTCGCGGATAGCATCTCCAGATCGATATGCAATTCCCTCCGATACCGAGCGATAATATTCTCTCCTGCTGAATTAATCGTCAATTTCAGATTTTCTTGAACTCTATGAATTCATTATGGATGTCACTGTGGGATCACCCAGGCAAATTTCCTCTCAATTTCCTAGTGTTCGAGACGAAGGACGATCTGCTCGCAGCTTACTGGAAAGATCCTCACAGCGTCCCGATAGCTGTCATCTTCGAGGATCCCCAACCCGTTTCCCAACGTTTGCTGTAAGTTTTCGAAAAAAGAAATCGGCATTTTTCAAGTTGGGAATAAAAAAACTCGCGCATCTTGACGTCTGACGTATCTCGTTAAAAACTTCGTAACGTACGCGCATTTTTCTTTCAATATCGTTGCATGTTGCGCGTGTACTGGCACCAGCTGCGTAAGATAGCGGCAGTAATTCGAGATTTTAATTGATATTGAGTGCACCACAAGCAGTCTACGACGGTGAAAATTAGATACCATTTTAACCCCTCTGGCGTAAACGGGAAATTACCAAAAGCCACGGTAATTTTTAGTATTTTTCGTCGTTTTTGGTACCTTTTTTTCACTCGTTCGTATTTGACATTGCGGTTTTACGTTTGAGACTGGAATGTTTCTGAAAACGTGAACAACAGAAACTTTGAACTTTGTGTCCAACGCCCAGCATCGCCGAGTTCATGAATGTACTTTCAGATACGAAATACGAACAAATCCATCGCACACTGCGTCGCCCTCGCCAACGGAAATGTACTCGTCTCCGGTAACATGTCGCAGGGACAGCAGTCACTGGCTCGGCGGCGTTTTGTCCATAGAAACAGGTGGATCTTGTCCCGCAAACAATTATTTTCACTCCGGATTCATAGCGTTGCAAATGATAATGGACATCACTAAAATTAGAGTAAGCAAATCGAGACAATCGTGAAATTAATCAATTAAAAGACAATATTAATCGATCGCGTTGCAGCTGGAAACTGGTAACACCGAACTCACAGTGCCTGAAATCAAACTCGAGATATTTCCCAAAGAAGCTTACACAGCGGGTACGTAATACAATTTTATTCCGCGAAAACCTCGTTCTCGAGTGCAGACATGACCGTTTTAATGGAACAATTACGCGTTCTTTCAGACTGGATGGTTGCATTTAGAGTCGTTATTCCACTGTACATGGTACTCGCGTTATCACAGTTCATCACGTACCTTCTAATTTTGATCGTCGGAGAAAAGGAGAACAAGATCAAAGAGGGCATGAAAATAATGGGCCTGAAAGATTCCGTGTTTTGGTAAGATTTTCCCTCCTCCAGAACACCGCGATTTCAATTTCACGTCAACTATCGAATTGCAGGTTGTCCTGGTTCATCATCTACGGCATTTTCGTCTTTCTTTTGTCCGCCGTCGCGGTCGTTCTTCTCTTCACTCTCCAAATGTTTCAACACACCCACTTCATTCCCATCTTTTTGCTCGTGGTGCTCTACAGTTTTTCCGTTATAATGTTCGCCTTCATGATTACCCCATTTTTCGATAAATCTCGGGTAAGTACCTCCAAATTCTCCGACATTGTTTCACGTTTACCGCGTAAAATAAACGATTCTCGAACGTTTTCCAGACGGCTGGTGTCCTAGGAAACTTTGCCGTGACAATCTTGAGTTTCATGTACTTCATTCAAGTGTTCGTCGACGACTCGAGCTCGATATCTTTCTGGATCGTTTCGCTGTTGAGCCCGACCGGAGTTGCTCTAGCAATGGACAAGGTAAAATGCAGAAGTTCCGAACTCGGAATGAGATAATTAAAATGCCCCCAATCAAACGCAGGCACTCGTACTGGATCTGCAAGGAGAAGGAGTGAACTACGACAATCTTTGGTCCGGCCCCGGAATACCTTTCGGCGGCAGTCTCATAATGATGACCGTCGACATTTTTTTGTACGGTTCTCTCGCGTATTATCTCGACTCTGTAGTGCCAAGTAAGATCATCGAAGCTCCGAATCCACCGAAAATAATCCTCCACTGAAAAATATTACGTATCATTCCAGGCGAATACGGGATAAAAAGACCAGCGTGGTTTTGCTTCACGCAAGGATTTTGGTTTCAAAAGAAATCCCAAAGGGTAATCTTCGTTTCGAAGTTTTCGGGAAAAATGTAATCGAGGAATGTTAATCGAAGTCATTGTTCCCAGGCACCGACGTCGAATGGAGAAACGAACTCTTTTATTCTCGGGGAACAGATGAATCGGGACGTGGAGCCCCCCGTGCATGAGATGAGGGGCCGCGAGGCGATCAGGATAGTCGACTTGTGCAAGTCTTATCAAAAGTGTCGAAAGCCGGAAACGAAGGCTGTGAACGGGATCAATTTGACGATTTACGAAGGTCAGATAACCGCGATTTTAGGTCATAACGGTGCCGGCAAGACGACGCTTTTCAATATTCTGACGGGACTCACGGCCCCGACCGCTGGCACCGCTCTGATTTTCGGCTACGACGTCCGGGACTCCAACGACATGCAGATGGTTCGTAGCATGACTGGGGTGTGTCCGCAGCACGACATATTGTTCGACTTACTGACGCCTCGGGAGCACTTGGAATTTTTCGCGGCGGTCAGAGGGATCCCGAGAGCGTCGATTCAAGACGAAGTACGCCCAATTCGAAAAAAACGAATGGATGCGAGAACGATGATGATTATTCCGAGGTTCTTTTCTAGGTGAAGAAAACTCTGCAGGACATAGATTTAGATGACAAAGCTGATACTTTCGCCAAGTACTTAAGCGGGGGTCAGAAGAGGAAATTATCAGTGGGAATCGCGATCATTGGCGATCCCAAGATAATAATCCTCGATGAACCCACCGCCGGCGTGGATCCTTACTCGAGGAGACAAATGTGGTCATTTCTGCAGTCGAGGCGGCATGGGAAAGTCATACTGCTAACGACGCATTTTATGGACGAGGCGGACATTCTCGCGGACAGAAAAGCCGTGATCAGCAAGGGCAAGCTGAGATGCTGCGGCAGCTCGTTGTTTTTGAAAAACAAATTCGGGATCGGATATCATTTGACGTTAGTTTTCGCAATTCTTTACTCGGTAATTAATCGGTCGTAATCACGTAAACTTTGGGTGTTTTAACAGGTTGGTACTCGAAGGGAACTCGAGGGAAAACGCGATAACTCGGCTGGTTTCGTCCCATGTTAACAAGTCAGAAAAAGCGCGACGACACGGTAGAGAGTTGAGCTTCATTCTGCCTCATAATTCCGTCGACAATTTCGCTCCACTGTTTTCCGCCATCGAGCAAGAAATAAAGTCGAAGGCACTTCGACTCGGCATCAGTAGTTACGGCGTGTCCATGACGACTCTTGAAGAGGTGTTTTTGCACCTTGAGAAGGACGAAGAAACCGAGTGCACGATGGACAATCTTTCGAAGAAAATGGTTCGAAATCGGGCACTCAGCAGGTCCTTATCGTTGCAGTCCAAAAGCACGTCTTATCAAAGTTTGCAAAACGAAGGAGCCACGATTCAAGGCGACGGGCAAGTCAAAGGTAAAGTTGTACCAACTTTCTTCGTCTCGCGGTCTTTAATCCTCTTATGATTTTGCAGCCCAGGGAGATTTACTGGACTGCGTGAGCAACGACAGAAACCCGGAAATTCTCGGCCTTGGCTTGGATCCCATTAAAATACGGCCTAACTTTTGTCAAATTCTCTGCGCGATGTTGCGATTACGAGTCTTACGTTTATGCAGAAGCTTGCAGCTCTTGTACTTTACGATCGTGGCCCCGCTGGCTTTAATAGTTCTAGGTTTATACTTGAAAAGCATTCAAACCGTCGAAATCAGGATGCAAAGTCTCGAACTCGGCACCGGTAAGTCGAATCTTGTGATAACGCATCAGCTCGTAATTCAAGAACTTCGAGAACATCGTTTATGGCCGTTTCAGACACGTACGGAGATGGAACCAGACTGATGTACATAAACAATACCGGGCGAGACATAACTCCGCTCGTTGATTCCATCTCTAGAGACATTAAGTCCATCGACGATTTCGACGGTGATTTCCCGGAGTTACTTCACGTTTCCCCGCACATGGGGTTGTTTAATATCAGCCAGTTCGGCGTGCGACGCGTGGACCTCGCAGTTTTGTACAACGACACGATGCAGCACAGTTTACCCATTTTGATAAACGTTTTATCCAACAGTTATTACAGGTATATTCCCGAACAACACGCGACCTCTAAATCGCGTTATCATGAAAATGCGCGTACATCTTGAAGTCATCTTGAAGACGTTCAAATGGCCGCTTATTTAGGTGGCCGTAGTGTCTGCGAGGTGTTAGCGAAAACTGTCTTCAAGACGTTACGCAACGTTTTGTAGAGCATCGACGTTTGAAGCCATTACCTCGCTACGGCCATTTGAATGTCTTCAAGATGTACGCACATTTTCATGATTACGCGATCTAGAGGTCTTGTAGGTTTGGGTTAAAGAACTTACATTTTTTTCTGGGTGCTCGGAAAATTATTCCTAGGCCTGATTAAATCCCATTCTCATCCACACCTTAACAAGTCTAATCAAATTTTGTTATTTTTGATCTGTTCATTTCGAAAACTGGTATTTATTGGTAAACATTCCAGATTACTTTCGAAGACTTCTGAAGACACCAAACTAATTGGAGTGAGGACCCATCCATTCCAACAGACAGCACAGCCGCAAGAATTCAACATAGGAACCGCCAGCAGTGCGCTTTTCATCGGAATGGACTTTGTCCTCGTGCCCATAACTTTGGCCGTGGACATGGTGTACGACAGAGAAGTGAGTCCTCGCAAACCTTCCTCAAAAACATCGCGAATCACGATGTAATTGTGCTTTTGCCTTTCAGATAAAGGCGAAAAATCAGCTGCGAGTCAACGGCTTGACTTTTCTGATGTATTTCCTTCCGTACTTCATAGTTCTCGCGTGTCTCATGTTCTTCATCTGCCTCTGCATCGTGGGCATAATATTCCTTTTCGACGTTCCATCGCTCCACGAAATCCCGGCGCTGATAACTCTCGGTGGTCTCCTGATGCTGTACTGTCCATCGTCCATACTATTTTCTACCTGCCTCAGCTACATTTTCGATAAAATGGACTCAGCGCAGAGCATACTACCAAACATAGTTACGCTTTTTGGGCTCATACCTTTCGCGCTGGTCATGATTTTGGACATGCTGGGAGTTGGTGAGCGATTCACTCTTTTTGGGCTATTTATTCTTGATTCGTTATTCAATAGAAATTTCGATTTTTTAGGCGGCGCGGCAGCTTTCGCGCTTCACGTCGTATTTTCCTTTCTGAATTCTATGTATGTGCCGTACGCCGCTGTTTATTACGTGGAACGAGTGTACCTCATGTGCTCTATTAACGCTGCGTGTCATCATTTAACTCTGTCCGACTACTTGACACCCGAGATCGTCCTGATGGGACTGGGTACAATCGTACATATCCCTTTGTGGTTCTTCGTCCTGCTCATACTCGATATCAAGAAAAGTGGTGGCAATATCAAAGATTCCTTCAAGTACTTTTCGGTTCGTGCAATTCACAGGCAGGGATCGAAACAGGAATGAAATATCAATCGGGTTCTGGTTTTTTCAGAGTAACGGTGGAACCATCGGTGAAGAAATAATGGAAAACCCGGACATCGGCGAGCACGAAGATGTGGACGTGAAAAACGAGAGGCAAAAAGTCTTCAACGTCGTGGCCACGCCGTCCACGCAAGAGCCACCTGTCGTTTTAGTTCAAGTGAGAATTTACCTTTCGAGGAATTCGGAAATGAATACAAGAAGATTTAAAAATTCGAATCGTTGTTTTAGAATTTGAGGAAAGAGTACGACGAAAGAAAAGGTGGCAATTGCGATTGCCACTCGAAGAGGGAGGAAGAGCTTCCGCCCAAAGTTGCCGTCCGGAATTTGTCCTTGGCCGTGGAGCCCGCTGAAGTGTTCGGCTTGTTGGGACACAGGTGAAGTTTATTTTTCACAATTGTACATTAAATTGTACGTTTCCAAAATTAACGCTGTTCTTATCACGGTTTGCATCAATTTGTTGCAGCGGAGCTGGTAAAACCACGACCATGAGGATCATCATCGCCGAAGAAGCCGCGACAAGAGGCCGTATACAAATAGGCGGCAACAACATCCACTCCCATTTATCCGAAGCTTTTCGGCAAATGGGCTACTGCCCGCAACACGATGCCCAATGGAAAAACATCACGGTTCGGGAACATTTACAATGTTACGCGGCGATACGAGGCGTTCCCTGGGGAGAAATCAACAGGTAATTGAATCCAAAATACATTTCTCGCCCACAAATTGAATTTCATGACGTTCCAGTTGAATAACTACAACCATTTTGCCCTTAGAATCGTGGATCTCTATCTTTCCGGTCTGCAAATCCACGATCACGCGGACAAGCAATCGCAAGAATGCTCGGGTGGAACCAAGAGAAAATTGAGCTTCGCGATGGCCATGGTTGGAGGGCCAAAAGTCGTTCTCATGGACGAGCCTAGTACCGGGATGGATCCTCGTTCGAAGAGATTCTTATGGGATACCATACTCGCCAGTTTCCAGGTAAACATTCCCGTGAAAAACAGATTGGATTCAATTGGATCTGATCTGATCCAATCAGATTTGACCTGATCAGATCAGATCTGGTTGTAAATCAGTTCAGATCTGTTCAGATCTGATTCTGGATCAGATCAGATCTGGTTAGATTTGGTATTGGATCAGATCAGATCCAAACATTCATTATCCAAATTAATCATTCGAATTTCCAACTTTAGGGAGGAAGAGGCGCTATTTTGACGACCCACTCGATGGAGGAGGCCGACGCGCTGTGCTCCAGAGTCGGTATTATGGTCAAGGGTGAACTGAGGTGCATCGGTT
The DNA here is from genome assembly GCA_022816865.1 of Zelostemma sp. ZL-2020. Taxonomy (NCBI): domain Eukaryota; kingdom Metazoa; phylum Arthropoda; class Insecta; order Hymenoptera; family Platygastridae; genus Zelostemma; species Zelostemma sp. ZL-2020. Next base: position 6,668 of record JABFQM010002529.1, on the reverse strand, counting down.
CAACCCAGCACCTGAAAAACCTTTATGGCGCTGGCTACACGTTAGAGATGAAGCTCCGGGGCGGCGATTGCACTCCCACGACTCCTGCCGGCAACAGAATAAGCAGCTTGAAAGACTTCGTGTTCGAACTTTTTTCCGCTGCTACTCTGGAGGAAAGTTTCGCGGACAGACTTGTGTTCGCAGTACCCCAACATTCTGTTCACTCGCTGGCCGAGTGTTTCACTCAGTTGGAAAAAGGTGAAGATGAGAATCACGGAGATGTATGAAATTCATGTTTTCCTTTTCTAAACGTGTCCTTTTTGCAGCGAAAACGGAGCTGGACATAGAAGAGTACAGTTTTAGTCAAACCACGCTGGAGCAAGTGTTCCTGAAGTTTTCTCACTACGACAATATGAAAAGCAGTGAATAATGTTCGGGATTTTTCATTATGTAAAAAAGTGATAATTTCGAAACGCCCATTCCATGTGTAAAATACCGAGGATCGATATCAAGCAGACTATTTCATTTTTTTGGTTGGAAAACTGGCCTATCTGGGTGCGAAGAACAATTGTATAAATCGCGATAGAAGTAGCGGTCAGGAAATGTATTAAATTTGGTAAACATTTCTTGACTGTTTAAAAATCTCCGGGTATCGATCGATTTGTAATGCTTCGTAATCTTAGATGACGTATCACACCGGGACATAAATTTATTTATTTATCGTCGAGATTGTTTTCAAAAGAGCCGAGTACAATATTTTAACGAAATAGTCCAGATTCTTGATACTTTGTCCACGTTCGCTGGCTGGAATCGCATTTCTGCTTATTTGTTTCGTAAGTTTTTGCCGTGAAAGGCGATGTGAAAATTAAATTTTAATATGAATTAATGGACGCTTGTAAATAACAAGGATAACGTTTCGTCAGATTTTAGTGAAACGAGTTTTTAAATTTGCTCTTACGAATTTTATCTTTAACGTTCGATGAATCTTCGTAGAGAGGTCGTTTTTGAAATAAAGTAAATGTTTTTAAAAAATGTTAAGAATTCTCGATCGTTGATGAACTTTGAATAAAATCGAAAAAGAACGATATTAATTAATTTTTCTCAATTTGCTCGTACATTTTTCGTTTTCACTGTTACCGGGCTCGTACGTAATACGAAAGCCTAAGACATTCTTATCATAGAATCTTAGGGGTTAAATATAAACTGTAGATTAATCAGCACTTTATTAACACTCATCGTACATCGTAGATTTACCGAATGAAATAACACAGTGCATTCTTACACTCGAGGCTGTAGAGAAAAAACAAAGTTTACAGTTGACGCATTTTCGAAGAATTTTCTAAGAAAAAGTAAAAACGAAGTGAAAAAAAAATGATTTTCTATACCGAGAGAGATGCTTGATTTGAATATTTTATTAACGTGGCATAACTTTTTTATGAACTCGATGAAATTACGAAGAATATTTTTTACGAATAATGAAGTAATGATTGTTGATAGTACGAGAATCAGCCACATGTTATCTCAGCGCATTGGTCGTTTTTCGCGGGAGAAGAAATTTAGTTCGAATTTGTACAGGATTTAGCAAAGGATGCACAAGATTCATTTATCATCTTGTTGTTTAGGCGAAAGTGATACGAATTGTTAAATTAGGCAAAGAATGAATTCGTGCTTGACGTAAAACCATAAAAAATTGTAATCGTTATCATATCGATAATCAATTTCGAACGTAGCAAGTTACAAAAATTAATCCCATGAAATTTTTCATTGTAATTCAAGTTTTTTACGGGAAAATTATTTTCTAGTCAGGAACTATTGAATCGTGTTTATAACCTACAATCTGTCGATCTCGAAATGATGAATGCTTATTGGTTGACACTTTTTTTGCGAATGGTTTGGATGATATAATGTTTAGCGATAAAAGTGTCGCTGAAGTTGTTGTTGACGCGTTAAATCTTGTACTTTGAAATGCAATACGAGTGTAAAATAAAACACGGTACACTCTCACTTATTTTAAGCGTCGAGAGTCCATTGTACATTAATATTGCCAATAGTGTTCGAATATTAGTCATATCATCTTAAAATAGAAAAATATAAGAGAAATAATTTGTACTCTCGACCTATTGGTATTCGCTGCATTAATTCGTAATACGGCAAAAAAGTGGAAAGTTGATTTGCTTATTACGCGCGATAGCGGAGATCGATGGATGAGTCGTTGATACTATTGTAAATATAATAAGAAGAAGCTTCAAAGGCTCTTGTGAAAACGCAGTGACTTCATTTAAAATCATCGATAGTGAAATTCGTTTAAAGTATCGAATAAATAATAAAACAAGGAAAATCGTTAAACTAAATAATTCGTGATTACAATAATATAAAAATGTGTCGTTCGATTTCGAAATATATCTTAAACAAGACTCGAAATTTGATGGCGAATATAATCATTGCAAGAGGACTGAACGAAATATTTTGTAGATGAAATCTTAGGTAGTGGAATTTCAATTTTGTCACGGAGTGATAAGTTTTTTGTAAATACCGATGTTATACAAATGATAAATTATAAGTCGTATGGTAATCAATTTTAGAGGTAAGACGCGAACATTCAACGTCGTTTTATTTTCTATTTCGTTGTGTACTTGCAAATCAAAATGAAAAAGCGTGAACTGAAAGAGTCGAATTTTCGCATCTGAAGCAGTACTTGCGAGTACAAACATCAACTTTGCACGTGTACATGCATGTACTTTAAAAAAATTTAGTCAATTACAGAATAACGAAAAAAGAATTCCAAAAATGTTGAGAAATTGTACATGCGCGTACATCGTTTTTTTAATAGGCACGAACGTTGTGAAATTCTGAGTCAGCGAATCTTTTTTTATGGGGTAAATCGTAATGATCATTGTACGACTGAGTGTAGATGGCGTAACGTGAAAAACAGCATTCAAGCGGCAATTTCAAAGCAGTATTTTTATCGTTTTTATCGACTTCACAATTATTGATTGTGTCGGGTTGTGTACTTAATTGTGTTTAAATTTACACTGTGAAATTAAATTTTAAGCAAGCTTTAATTTAATTAGAGTATGATCGAACGACTGGCAGTTATTCGTGAGATTGCTCGACATATTTTTCAAATAATGTAACAGCACTTCACCGAAACTATGTACTCATCGTACTCATCAACTTAATCATAACACGAATCATTTCTCGAAGAATGCACATCCAGAGCAACTAGGAAAAAGTTAAGAGAAATTGATGTACTGGCGCGTACTTGTTGTGTAAAGTGAATGTAATGAGTTATTTGGCAGAAGCTTTTTCACTAATAAAAATTACTCAAAGATTTAAGATGCTTTTTTTCGTTTTTCCGTCGAGTTCGTCAATTTTATTCAACTCACGATCGAGTTTTAAAATCGAAACCTTTTTAATACACGCATTTATTTCTAATGTCTTGTCATTTTAATCACATTTAGAATTATCCGACTTTTCGTACATGGCAGAAAATTCTTTCCAGTCGTTTTAGTGCAATTCTTATTTATCGGAAAAAGAAAAATCCATTTTTCTACTCGAGATATTGATTTCAAAAGAGACCGCTTTTGCCGCCAGATATCGCCCTACGAAAGTGTTACAAAAAGACACTGCGATTCGATCTCTTTTTACCTAATGGATAAAAAAGAGACACATTCTCAGAGCTCTCTCTCTCTTTTCACAAGTTTATGAACGCAACCAAGATGGATGACAACAGTTAAAAAATTTTGCCCGACGTGGAGTTTTACTTTTCGTGTTTATTTGTATGTACATAAAATCTTGTTGAACGAGTCGCTGCATTCGAACAGTCACAAAATACGTCAACGATAACCGCCGGGGCGTGTAATTGCGGAGATAATACGACGTTCATAGAATAATTGCAACGTGAATGTTCGCGGTGACAGGGCAATGTTTACGATCCGCAACGAGAATTAATTTTTCAAATATTTTGCTGCACAAATGCACTTGCCAAGCGAAACTGTGGAATAATCAAACCTCGAGTAGAAAGGTGTTCACTTTTGCGAGAAAATGTCGGAAATAGTGATGGATAAGTTGCGGGAGAAAGGGTGGTAAGTGTCGAAAAAAAGCTCAAATGTGCTTTAATTTTTCGTATTTCTCCGAACAATTCGATGTTTCTCACTTAAAAGTTCGAAGTTGATAAGATTCGAAAAGTGCATGGCATTTCAATCGATGCATTTTTCAGGTACATTTCGGAGCGTGGTTATGAAATTGTCACTGACAATGGAAAAATCTCCGATTTAAATCAAATTATCAAAAGAGCTGTCGACGTAAGTTGAATTTTTAATTTCGTGAATTCTTTTTTTAGAACAATTTTCTCATAACTTTCTTCGCAAGAATCTAATTTTAATTTGTTTCCAGTTAGATTTGAGGGAAATTGGCAGCGGCAACGGCTCCATAAATGACAGCAACATTGTGCTGCAGATTCAGAAAACACGCAATGTCGCTGTGCCAAAAAGCAACGAAGAATCTCGATCCGCTGCGCGCATGTTGAAGTTTTTCTTAACGGATGGAAAGAACAATTACCAAGCTGTAGAAGTTGAGAATATTCCTTCTTTGAGGTAATACCTTTTATTCAATATTTTACCTCAGTTTTGAGTAATGCTTCATAATGAACTTAATTTTCAGTTTCAATACACCGCCGGGGACAAAATTGCTGCTAAAATCGAGCGACATCCCTACGTGTCACGGGATATTGCTACTAAAACCTTTGCATATAGCGCAAGTGCTTGGTGGACGCGTGTCAACTTTAATCGAAAAATGGGAAATCAACAAAGTACATTGATTCAATATATTTAGTATCTCATCAATTTAAAAACGTTGAATGGTTTTTAAAAAAAAAATGCTTTTAAATTGCAGAAACTGGCATCACACAGCAGAGTCAGGCCTATAGAAGAAGGTGGACCACCACCATGGATTCCGTTTGGCAAAAAAATCGTGAAAATTGCCGATCAGTCAAAGGGTTTTAAAGCCCTCGCAGACAAAGAGAAACCCATCAAGGAAAATACAGAGTTTGATGCACAGCGTAAAGATGCGATCGCCGAAGCTGCGAAACAGGGAAACAAAAAAGTCTTTGGGGGAGGAAACAAACAAGTAATTACTTTTTTTCTAGCCTTCAAAAATTCATTTCCTTTTTTCCTCAAAATTATGCTAATTTTAAACTTTTATTTTGTACAGCTGTTGGACCATAGCGTTCAGAAGATTGTAGACCAAGGATTCTCGATAGAGCAAGCGGAGTATGCCTTAAAAACAAATAGAAATAATGTCGATAGAGCACTGAAAGGTTTACAAAGGAACGACAATAGACAAAACAGGTAAAAAACTGCTTTAAAATAATTTCTAACATTACAATTTCTCATCTTTAATGCTGATCTTCGTTTCAGCACTTCAAGAGAGCCGCGAGAGCCAAAGGGCAAACGTTTCGACAAAAAGTTGGAGGATTCTGGAAAGCCAAGCAGTGGTAAAGTGTCGCTGTTCGATTTTTTGGAAGACAAATTGCCCGCGCAGCTCGAGCAACCGGATAACGCGAATGTACGACGCGCCGTTCCAATGAGAGACAATGACTCGGATCGTTTTCAAGCAAGATCAATGGATTATCCTCAATCAACTCGAGGAGGAAGGTAAAACAAACGAAAATTCTATGAAGATTCACATGCAATTTAATTCTGTCACTTTTTAATAATCGCTGCAACTTTTTTCAGAGTACAAAGAGGAAGAGGAGGACGTAATTTTGAAACCGCGCCGAGACAGTTCGAAGAGGACAGATCCAACAAATGGTCAGGTCAAGCCGTGCCTAATCAATACGCGTCATATCCAAACAATAATCCCCAGCAAAACAAACCTCCACGGTTCCAACGGAATAACGATCCTCAGAATTACTATCAACGAAATAACAGCAACGTTGAAAGTTTGAATGCACCGCCGCAGTCAGAGTACAAAAATCCATTTCCACAGCCACGCTTGGACATTGGAAGTAACAGAAATTACGGTAACAGTACATACGGCAAAAGTCAAATGGGAGGTAACCAGAGGAACAATCCTTTGGTAGACTCGAAGAATAAAAGTTATGAAATGTCGCATGGCAGGCAAAATCGAGTGCAGGATGTTAATCAAAAGGGATTTATGTCTAACGCAGCCGACAAAAGTCATAGAAATCAGCATAATAAATTTCCCATGGAGGATGGTTGCGCGAGGGAAATACAATTCAATAGTAATCAAACGCAGCAGAGCGAGAATTTGTACGGGAACAGGCAAGCTAATGCTATAGCAGGTGCTCCTTGGGTTTGGCAAAAGGGCGACAAGTGCATGGCCAAATACTGGGAGGATAACATGGTAAATTTTAGTTTTTACATCGTCCGATGCTCGGAAAATTAGTCGTTTATATTTTCAATTATGCTCATGATGCTTCTTTGTGTTTCAGTATTATAATGCTGAAGTGTTCGGCGTTTCTGAAAGAACTTGCGTTGTACAATTCAATGATTTTTACAATTTTGAAGAGGTCCTTCAGGAAGATTGTATACCAATCACAGAAGAGGTAAATCTATTTTAACGTGCAAACAAAAATTGTAATTGAGTTGTAACTGTGGAATTATTTAATTTTTAGGATCAGTCTACTCCGACGTATGCGCAGGATTCTAAGAGACACGATTATCGCA
>JABFQM010002528.1:0-14807 GCA_022816865.1 Zelostemma sp. ZL-2020 | reverse complement strand
CTAACTCACTGTATTTTTTATTTCCGTATTTTTTGAAATCGAAAATTTTACTCTGACGTCACAATTCGGACAATACTTTTACCCGTTTTCGCGCGCTCGACCGGTTATAGAATCCGGAGGCTCAATTACACATTTTATCGAAAGTAAAAAATTTTCAACTTTGTCCACCAATTAGTATTTTGTTTATTCATAATACTGATTATTGATCGCAGCTTAGAAAATTTGGACTGGAAAATTATGTTACTTTGTTCACCATTATTGAATTTTTTTGTAAATCAATACTTGTCTGAAAAATGTGGCGTATAAATCATTCGTGATACAAAATATTTGCATAAACAATAACCTCCTTTGCAAGTAGGTAAAATTATATTTAAAGTTAAAAAACTGTATTAAACCACTTATCAAGTTTGCCGGGAACATTAATACTCGATTGGTACCATACAAAAAAAAACGTGAATTCCATATTACATACAATATCAACTTAGTCGATTAGTTTCCAAACTATAACATTAAAAAATTCCTGACAACAAAGGTTTGGAATTAAAGAGAATAAAAAATGCGCGCAGCTTTCCGATAATATTTTCATAAAAATATTTCAATTGTTCCAGCAACTAATTAAAATTCATTAAAAAAAAACGTGTTGCTCATCAGAAAAAAAAAATTTCGTAAGATTCACGATTTAAGCCACATAGCATTTTCGCCTTTATTTTTTACGACCAAATATTTATAACGAATTTGCATTTTAATACTTGTTCACATACCCCGACGGAAAAATCACGTAAAAAGAACGTTTGAAACGATGAAAAGTAAAAGATAGGTCAAAGTGTTCACGCATAAAATTGAGTTTTACCACTTTAAATTTCTGTATTCAAACATGCGTTTTTACGCATTAAAGTCGGGATAAAAAGAGGTAGCATCAGCGACAACGGCAAACGTCCTTCCTCACGACAGAGAGAGAGAGAGACAGAGAGAGAGAAAGAGAGAGCAAGGGATTCCCCATCGTGACTGACCCAATGATCTTCCGGCTGCAAATTCCTTCGTTTTTTCGAGTCCGATGTTCTCGAGCAGCGACGTACACAAATGACTCGGGTGGATAACAGGAAAATTATGTCAATTAAGTCGCCCAACCGGCCTGTCGGGGATTCGGGGAGGAATATTGGGTACAGGTCGCCTATAACATACATATTTCATCAGTAAACGTAGTTGTAAGCTTAAAAAAAAGTTTAATCATATACTTGAACGATACGAAAGCTGTACATAACAAATGAATAGCACTGAGACGATTGAAACTACTGTCATGAACGTAAATGATATATTTGCAGCATAAACAATTGTATTCTAAAATAAGTATTGCGAAAAATGTTCGGAGCAATGAACGAGTCTTTCCAACATTTATCAGTTAATGACGCAATACTCATGAATTAGAGGTATTTTGCTCCATTGATGATTAAATTTGACAAGAGTTTTTTCGGAGAAGAAAAGTGCTAGGGATAATTCTTTCGAAAAAGAAGCGCTGAAAGAAAAGAAGAATGAAACATGGGATTACTCCGCGAAATGAAGATTTTTGTAATTAAGGAAACGAATCATTCATGAATGATTCTAAAATGATTGAAATGAAAGGAAAGGAAAGAGGCTCTCGAGAAGAAGTACTTGCGAAATAGGGAAATGATGCCACTGTAAGAACAAATTTGAATCATACTCAAGCTGCAATGACAATTTGCACACACATGCAAAGGTACTGCGAGCAACGTTGAAACCATTAAAAAAACTAATTAACTTTCGGGTAGTTTCAAGATTCTCCGCCCTCCGTTGATTAATTGAACCAGACAATTAATTAACCAAAGTATTTCGGCAAACTCCTCGATGCGTGTTTGCATGATCGAAGAGGACAAGGGATTTGACAATTAAAATCAATAACGACACAGAACTCGGACACACATCTCGCATGAAATGTTAATTGCAACGTTAAAAAAAAAACACGAAACATTCGTTGTTATCAGCGTGCAGAAATGAGTATCCGTGAGTTCAGACGCCAGTTTTTTTTTTATACTTTGTCGGTATTCTTATTCATTCATTAATATATAATTAATATGTACTCTATAATAACACGTTATTCCCTATATACACATTTATATTGCAATAAACAGTGTTTTGAATGTGATGGCGTGCACAATTTGTCATTCGTACGTTTGTAACGTGTCGTATTACAAGCTTACAGTTGTGTGAGAGAGAGAGAGAGAGTTTGATACGTTTTAATCATGCCGAGTAATGTCGCTTACAGATACAGTTTGAGCAGCACAGCATTTTTCTTGGTTAAAACGCTATTTCAACAAATGAAGCAAATATATATGCATATTCCGCTTAATCGATGGAAAAATGCCGATACCGTCAAGAGCTGCTGCCGAACCTCTGAATCGATGTGCGAGTGCTCTCTAATGACAATGTTTGTTCGTTTTTCTTTTTTTTTTTCGCTGATACAATTTGGAACGTAAAAAGTCAGCAATATTGTAAGGCGACACGCCGTCGACGGTAAACGCGTCTCGCCAATAGTTTGGCATCGTGTCTTAATGTGTTCATAAAGTGTTCTTGGCGAGAGATGTACGTGGAGTGTTCTATTCAGTGATCCTGTTGGCCGTAAGCAACGCTATTCGTTTACACAGAGAACGAAAGTATAGTCACTCAAGACGTTGACAATATTTCATAGATTTAAAAAAATACCATGATTTTATAGCTATACAATTTATCAAGTGAGATTCCTGGCGGTTCCATTGGTGCGGATCATTTGGTACAAAATATTGTCGAGGTCTCCTTTGCATCAACTATAATTTTTCTCCCGGTGTAGGTATCGAGCACTGCCGTGAAAAATATCGTCGAAACATTCGATCGCGTATTTTTTTTTTCTCTTCGTGTTCCTCTTTTCTACGTGTATTTTCATTTGCACGAATTCGATTCGAATAATTGCGTCGTCGTCTAAGCTCTATAGCTACGACCTAAGCTTTAAATGACTCTCAACTAATCAAAGGTGAGTTTAAACGATCTCTCTAGCTTCGACTTTAACCGAGTTTTATAATATCCAGGGTTTAAAAGCAAAACGATTGAAACTCGAACGAAATACTTTTTCATCGAATGAACAATTCAACTGGTTCGACTTTAAAAACGGAATGTTTTAAATCTTCAACCCTGTATACGTTCAACAATTTTAACAACAACACTTTTTTAAAATATTAAGAAAATGACGATTATTTATTGCTCGTTCTTAAACATGACGCGAATGCATGAGAAATAAAATCACGCAAATTTCTTTTTCGATTCTTTCTTTCTTAGTTCTTAACAATTTTCCAAGCTTCCAAAGTATGAAAATGACTCAATCGACTCGCAAATACCGAAAGTGAATAGCAAAAAATAAACTTTCCCATTGAACTGTAGAGCAAAAATTGCGACTACCAATTTCCAATGCTAGAATCTCAACAACGTTTGCCACGCCGAGGCAAATATTAAATTTAAGAACACAATTTTAACGCTCAAAATTATTGCACCGCGAATCACGCATCAATTTATTTAGGACTCGTGTATTTTCATCAAGTAATCAATAAACACTTTATTTGTTTTATGACGCAAAACTCGCAATTTTAAAATAAACCGCGCCGCAATTCGACGACAAATAAAGTCGAGTGCAAAAATACACCGCATTTTCTTCACTAATTGATATGCCTTTGTCGCTTTTCTAGCAACGAAATGTTTCTTCCGCTTTGGCTTTTTGGTCTAGTGGTTCGTTTATTTTCCTCAACGACCGATTTTCAACAACTATCGACTCTACTCGATAGGAACAAACGTCCTAAGATCTACCAAACATGGGACACGGCGTGCTGCGAGTCAACAAATCGACTTGTTCGTCAATTGCAGCGATACAAATTACATTTGTCTTTCCTCATTTTCCTTCTCTCGACGTACTTCCGACTTTTACAGCGTCTCGAATGGTCAAACATAATGTTACACTGTACAATAACATTACAATAATACCACTTGCGGCTGCTCGTTATTTATATATATATATATATAGTACCTCTCTTTTTGTTTTTTGTTTTTATCGAGAATAACATACATAATAATTTGTATATCATTTTATAATATATATATTATGTGATTTAATTAGCTGACATCCGGCACTGACATCGTTTTAGCAGCATTTGTATTGTTTAGGTACATTCGTAAAATTAAACGGATCAACGTGCGTCGGTATTTCATAGACAAAAACACTCGCAAAGATAACAATGTGCAGAAAATGTAATAAAAACGTGTAATTGCACTTTTTAATTGCTATGACAATTACGAACGCAAACGTATGACAGAGCTAAAAATGACCATCGAAAATTGAGAAATGGTGCCTTTGCCTGTTGCCGCGAACGTGTGAATTTTTGCACAACTTTGAACGTGCTTTTATCAGTGCGAATAAATATATTTTCGTAACACATGCACGAAAAGCGCCATTTTTTACACTCGCGGGTAATTTTGTCGCGGCAAAAATTGCGCTTTCCGTGCAGTTTTACGAAAACTACGGCGTGTAGCATGTGCGGAATGGATTTATCGACTCACGTCACATTCGCCAACAAATCCATTTACCCGCACTTGTTACACAATGTACTATTTCCTATCGAAGATAATGAGAGAAAGAGAGAGAGAGAGAGAGAGGGCGGAAGGGGGGGAGGAGTTGCAGGAGGGAAAAGGGAAAAAAGTTTTTCGTGGCTCAGGATTTTCATGCAAAATCCCTGAAGCATTTTTCTACGCTATATCACATCCTATGTATGAGCACGTGGTTTGTTCATCATTATACCTCTTTGATTAGCTATTTTATATAGGAATAATAAATGGTAATAACGTTACATATTCTTTCTCATCTGCTAGTGAAACTCGACAACGCGTAACAGGCGTGCCATTTTTTATCATTCCTTATCGCACATTGTGATTTTATTCAAATGCCTAGCACTCGTTTCGTAACGCGCATCATTACAATACTTTACTCTCCATCGTCATCTTCTCATCCTCAGACTTGATCCAACAGCATGACATTTCGCGCGTTTTCTATAAATACCCGCATTATTTCTACAAACAATACATTTTATTGACATTCTGCTTGTGTGTCGATGTAATGAATGGAAACGATAAAACAATTCTCGTAGAAAAATAATGGACTAACAAGATAGATTTATATAAAAACAGTTGAGAGATTCTTGCAAGCGGTTTAACAAACTTGGAAGAAAATATGATGAAAGACTGGATAACGTAAAGGATAAGAACTTGTGTACTTCTTCGTTGCTACATCCTATTGTAAATGCTTATTCGTAATATCGATGGGACGTTTATAAATACAAGTAAAATCTGCACATTCATAGCCAATAAATATTTGGTAGACTCTTCAGGACAGGCTTCTGCGATTCTGCTCTTCGAAATACCCAAAGTGTTTATTTCCTTTTTTCTTTTTCTTTTTCTTGCAACAAGCATTCATGTTCTGTGCGTTTTAATGAGCAATAATGTCTCATTAGATTCGTCGAAAGAGTTCGTTCGCACGGTAGAAATTTGTTTACTCAAATCTAGTTGACGTAACCGGAAAAATTTATAAAAAATATTTACAGTTTGGTTTTTATGCGTTTTGCAACGTAATTCACGCAAACATTCGAAACTTGGCTAATTATTATTCTCCACTATTCCTAAAGGCAAAGTGTACCTGAACGTTCATAGGCTACTCATTGTGTCACGTATGATAAAATTTTCTCTAAAACGAATGGAATGACCAACGAAATGTTTCGGCGTCGCGCATTCGCGAGTCTTGGAATCAGCGACGTCTATTTTTAGTGAAGAATCGATAAACCATTTTCGTCCACTCAAAATCCATGCAGATAAATGCAACAGTGAGAGAGGGAGAGAGAAAGAGACGTTATTTCTTAGATATTCCAAAGCTTTGCCAAACACCTTTAAAATGTTATATTATCTCAAGCCTGAACAGAGTCTACCGTCAACTACGCGAGCGAAGGATTAAAGATTATATTTCGTTAAAAGGCAAGACTATGCGTCCGTTTGACATTGTCAAGTTTAAGGTTGAACGTGATAGTTTACTTGATCCTGAATGCATCCATCAGCTCGTTCACAGCAGCGTTAGCGGCGGCTTGAGTCGCGGCTTGGGTCACCCGTTGTTGAAGGCCGGCCGCGCGACTAAACATACCACATGCACATTTTCGTGACAATGTTCTCTCATGTTTCTTTCAATAAATTATTTGTTTAAAATAGGCATGAAATTCAGAGAAAATAGTAACAAAGAACAGAATTCTTGTCGAAAAAGAAACGTCAGGTTGTTCAACTCTTGGCAAAAAGGCTTCCCGATGAATGATACGAACAAAGAATAAGCAGCGATACTTTGCGAAAAATAATAACGTTCAGTTGCGATTCTCTCGATTTATACGCGCGATTGGAAAATTTACTATGCAGGCACCGACATACCAGTTTTTCTCATTGATGAAATCAATTTTTTACATCTAACCAATGTAACGCAAAAGCAACAAAGTCAGAGCCAAAAATAGCAACGCAGTATATGGCAATGACGCTCGCTGCAGCAACGAAACGACTTTGACAACGTTCTTTTTCCAAAATGCCATGCTGTTAGAATGAATTGTCTATGAGATTTTCTATATTATATATTATCAAACTATTTACACAAGCGTGATATACAAGTTGAGGTAAGTGCGATTTTCCACGACGATGCTAAATGTAATGCAATGTACACTTTTAAACAAAGACGAAGAAAAACAGAAAAATAAAACTCTGCCGATCTCGCGAGCGATTCACACTCGGGGCTCGACATTCTTCCTTTCTCTCTTAATATAGAAATATATATATATATATATATAAGTACATATATATATATTTGTTTTTTGAATTGCAGTGAATCCAGGCGTGCAAGTCTAAGTAAATGCATTACAAAAATTAACCCCCAGGCAATTCAAGTTTCGTCGTAATTGGCCCTCTGAAATGGATCGAATGTGCAAATTCCAATTGAAAATCCCAACGACTCGTAGTACTTAAACATCATTCGTAAAACAAGGAAAAGCCGTGTTTGAAAAAATTGTTTTCATCTACGTCTTCGACATGGAATTGCACACCCAGTGTTAAAACATTGACGTCGCGGCTCATATCGTAATATACGCGGCCAAATATGAACCATTGCATTTGCGACAAGTGTCAATCGATTATCGATTAGATGCAACGGATACAGGGATTAGTAGCGAATAGATGTGTTAGTACGAAGACTTATTGTCGGCGCCTGCAATAAAAAGTTACACATTAGCACCAAAAGCCCTGACATTACGAGCCAGTGTCACGTGTCCCGATGCTGCTAGACGAAATGCTGCTGGATCGTCGCAAAAGAGCGACATTTCGTCCATGATAATTTAGTCGCAAAAATGAGTATCATATCCGAGAATAAGTTCGTTTCGAGGGAGAGAAAAATGATTACTTCATGTTCTGATTCGAAATTTGCGTGGCACAAATCGAAGCAAAGTGGTGGTGAAGAGTTTCAATTGTTAATTCAGAAAAGTCAGAGGTGAGTAACAAAGAGAAAAAGGGGATGAGAATTGAAAGGTACTTACGAAGGTATGAGGGGGGGAGGAAGGCCGGGGTTACCCCGGGCTTGTGGCGGACCACCGGGTCCAGGTCGGTTGGGAATCGCCGGTGCCGGTCTACCGCCAGCTGGTACTGGCGGAGGAGCCCGTGAACTCGACGGCGGCGCGGGTTGCGTGCCTCCTCGTCTCGGCCCACCAGGCGACGGTGGTGACAATCTGCAACGATTTTGTTTTCTTTGCATTCAACTGCGAACCTCGTTGCAAACAAAAGCATTTTTTGGAAAAGTTACAACGATATCGTGCATTAGAAAGGCGAGAAAAAGTTTAAGATAAAATATACCCGGATTCGTGCAAGCAAAATATAATATACATAATAAGCTTAGTGAGCTTACCCAAGACTGTGCGTCGGTTCGAATTTAAGGTCAAAAGCAAGCATTGAAAAATAATTTAAAAAAAAAAGGAATTAGTGGGTATAGAGAGTAAAAACGGTGGTGCGGATGGAATCGCATGAATTACCTCGGGTTTTCACCCGATGCGAGCCAGTCGTTTTTCACGGGCGGCGGTACCGGAGTAGAAACTGTGGCCATTGAAACGTCGCCGATGATTCGCAAGGCTTCTTTGCACGCATGGTACATGCGGAGCATTTCCTCTCGCTTCTGTGCCTCGTCCGCCGACTCTTCCATCATCGATGACTGTTGGAAAGCAAAACGAAGCGTTAAATTAAAAAAAGATTACTCGACAAATTTGATTAAAAAGTCGCTTCTGGAAGCGCACCTGATCACCGCTGGCGTAAAGATGGGCCAAAAGTTCTCCGTTGATGAAATCCTTGGCATTGTTGATGATCAAGTGCATGATGGTCTTGGGCACGAGATCGCGCGTGGTTTTGGTCACGATTTTCATGTAAGAATCCACGAGATTCCTGATCGTCTCCACTTGTCGTTCCAGCTGAGGGTCCATCGAGGAATGTGCTTCATTGCCTCCCTAAAATCACACGATTCTTATTCGGTACGTGACAAAACACCCAATTGCACTTGGAAAACCATTTCAATTGTCAGGCAGAAAATCTATGAAAATAAATTCCATTAACTAAGAGCATTCTGGCATTTTCACAAAAAGAACGTTTCCAAGTCCTGAGAATAAAATATACAGCTTTTTTACTGAATAATGTTATTCTCGATCAATGAAATGTCCAAAATGGAAAACTGAACAAAAACGTTGAGCCGAATCATCTTCAAAACACTGCATTTTTTTATTTCTTAGTTGGAAGATTTTGTGTTTTCAAAATGATTGCAATATATCTCTTTTAAAACGTGTTAATAACAAGCATTTTGTGCTGTTTTGTACATTTATCTAGGTCTGTATTTGTCGTATCAAGCATAACAACAAAGGTTTGGGTTTATGGCATGGCTTGACGTGTATGCACAGATTTTTATTAAGTGATGCTAACTGTACGAACCTCATATCCTTCCTTTAGACGAATCGAAAGAAAAAAAAAGGCGAATGTTTAGTAAACCGACAAATTTACAATATTGTACGAAAAAAAAAAAAACACAAATGATTGAAAAGGCATGACAATTTCGGATCAACATTTAAACGAGCAGTAAAAGTCGATTAAGAAAAAGTTGAAAAAATTTTTTCAACGTCACTGCTTTACGGATAGTAAGAAATGTCAAAGTATCAGTGTTTTTTTGTAAATTGAACTTTGTACGAAAATAAAGAAACGGATCGATATAAATGGAAAACTTGTTTTTCTATCAACAGGAAAATTTGAGGGCAATAGCTTTTCTTTCTTTTGCTTCAAGCTGGATGTAAAATGTGTACAAAGGAGCTGTGAAATCGTGACTAGCTGTAACTAGCGCAGCCTCGGAAACGTGTCGTATTTGTTGTTTAAAAGTACGTATAAAAGCATTACAAAATTGTAAGAAACTTTGTTAGCTCAAACCACCGCTTGATTAGCTGAATTAACGTAAATTCATCTCGCCCGAAAATTCTCAACTCACCCGCTGCTCGCCCTAAAATAAAATTTACAAAATGACACAAAACTTTAACCGCCAGGTATAAACGAAGTTAACGAAAGATAACCTAAGTCGACTGTATTTTCATCACCTTAAAAAAAGGAAAATAAATATCAATTTTCAAAGACATTTCAAAGATACCGACCTCTCCTTCGCCGTTGGCCTGTTCCGTGGATTTTTCGGGATAAACGCCGGCTCTGAGAAACGAGGCCTTCCACGAATCAACGTCGTCCTGGGTTTCGCAGCTCAATTCCAGTTGCTTGTAATCTTTGTACACGTTCCTGCCTTCCGGGTTGAACAGAGCAAACAAGTGACGCCGGGACATGAAGCCCTGCTCGAGGTCGCGCAATTTCAAGCCGTCCAACGGCAGCATGTATTTCTTTTCTCGCTCCTAAAAAATGGAAAATTCGGCATGATTCGGCGCGATCGGTTTCGAGAAAAATTGCGCGATCTACAAGACGGCGCAATATTACCTCCTCGTCTTTGAACCAAGAAATGCTCTCGGAAGTGAGGACGAACCAGTAATCTCGAGAGCCACCTTTCATGATGCCTAAATTGTGTATGCACATGTAGCCCTTGCGTATGACTTGGTTACCGAGGGCGTGACGGCCAGATTTCGTCGAATTTTCAGAGGATTGCTGGGCACTGTAACAAAAAAAACGTTATATTGTGAAATCAGAAATCTCAAATGTAATAACGTCAAAAAAGAATGCATTATCAGGCACATCGATTCCTGATAAATTATATAATGCCGTAACTGGTATTCGCGCAAAAATCAACGATGAATTTGTAAAATGCAACTTGGGAGATATTACTCGAAAACAGCAATCGCCGTCTATCTCTCGTTCCAATTGTTTTTTGAGCATCGAAAAACATTCCGCATTAAGCGAATTTTTCGTTCTTGTTGCTTCGATAAAATCAAGGCAAATAGTGTAACGAGCAAGTGTTTCTTTTCGAAAAATTACTTTTAAAATGTTTGGAAAAAAGATCATCTTCGTAGGAAAAGCAGCACATGCTTGAATATTTTTAATTGAAAAAAAAGAGAGAAGGAATTTTCCGCTTGCAAAATGTAATCGATATTTCGTTTTGCACAACAAGCTGCAATCACACTAAAAACGTATATATGATAATAATCAGTTGTCATTCAAAGCAAAATTCCGTTGACATGATGCACGTACAATCTCGAAAATGAAGTGATATATACAGCAGCAGCAGCAGCAGCAGCAGCAGCAGGAAGTGAACATGAGAAAAGAGTGATCTGTATGCGGTAGCGTTTCATTTCTCGAATTCATCTGCGATTTAATCAATAATACCAGAACCACGAATTATAGACAAGCTTTCGAGTAATATCATCATTTGCTGTATGAATCATTGCTTCCTCTCTCGAATTACAAAAACAAGTATTGCATGTTATCGGAAAAATAAAAAAACCATCGTTTTACATCATCACGAAACACGGACTTTACGAGCAATTACGTGACGCACTCTTTTCCTCATTCAAGAGTTCTGTGAAAAAGCAATTTGACATTTCTGTTTCGTGATGACAGCGTTGTATATTTTGCCGTAGAAAAGCATTATACCGAAAGATACAAACACGCATGGCGAGGAATCGATGATAATGATAAAGATAATAGAAAAAAGAGTGTAGTGAAAATCGTTGTCTCGATGTATGTTAGTCTTCTTACCTTGCATTATGGCTCTTGGCTGCCGCGCTGCCGGTATAATTAAATAATTGTTTTTATTTATGAATCACAATACAAGTCGATGATAATAGTTGTAATGCATGTTGAAAATTAAAAAAAAATACATGTGGTGTAGTGCTGGACAAAGCATAATAGCTTGCAAACAAAAAGAGGACAACTTTTTCCATCTCGATCTTTATCACGACTTTGACCTATGCTTTGTCCACTGATGTAAGGAATAAAATCAATATAAGCTTATTCTACGATTAAAATTTCGACATTTTCTCAACTGAATTTACATTGTTTTTTCGAAAAGACTTTCTGACCCGATTTCGTAACGTAACTTTACGCTTTTTTAAATGCCAAATTAAATTTTTCAACTTTCCGACTCGTCATAATTCAGTGTGATTTTTGCAGTAATAAACATGCTCAATAAAACTTTATGTACTTCATGCACATTTTTCTCAAACAAGAAGAATTCTTTAACCATTTTATTCCTTATTCCTTGAAAAGTAGTGACGATATTACTCCAACATTATCGCTAGAAATATACGTTAACTGCGAAAAAAAGCAATAACTCTGATGTTACATGATAAAAGAAGTTACAGAAAGAGGTGAAAATGACTATAGCGACACATAGAAGTTGGCGTATTGTGATCGGAATGCAATTTATCAAGAACATTTAATGCTTTTTTCTTCTTACAAAAGTTAGTTATTCGATAAATCGACGTGATCGCAGTGCGCCAACTGTAGCGTATCATACGAGACGATGAAAAGAAAGAAAATGCGATATAAACGTATGGTAGAAATAAATAGTACGCGCAATGTCATAGGGTTCACGTGTATACAAATTCGTAAAACGTAAAAATTATGACATCTATTTCACAAGAACAAAAAATACTAATGAAATAAGAACGATGATGAAGTCTACTTCGAAGGAAGTCGCTGAACTCAAAGCAACACAAACAAAAAATATCCGTAAATTTTATAAAAATTGTCGCGAATCGTAAAACAATTCTAGTGCAAAAATTAGTTCGTTCTATATTTATTTCTTCAGGTTCTGCGGTTTGAAAACTACAGTTTTTAATAAGTTGGATATTGCAATGAAAATTTCTTTGTTACATTTTGAATTTCATAAGGATCAAGCTAAACTGTTGATCATTTACCAATTTCTTTGCTGATTTAAAGAAAAATAGTACTTGTAAAGTGCACGGACGATCGATGTTACACAACCATGCGCATCGTCTTCATGATAGTCATTAAAGTGCAATGATTACTCATGTTTTCAGTGCAAATATCATATTCAAAGTTCACGTGAACTGCTAATTTCTACCAAACTAATTTATAACTTGAATTGGTGATGGCAAAAAAAACATTGTTCTTCTACAATCCGTCGATCATGCCACAGCAAAACGTGAATTTTTTGATTTTTTTTCTCCTCTCTTTTGGATAAGATTTTTCCCCAATGTTTCGTCAAAGTTTTCGATATTTAACGAAAATTTTATTACATTTTGCTGTGCAGTTTGTCACTAAAGCAACACTTACTTGGCAAAACCAATAAAGTCTTCGTGATTCGTGTTCATGTAGGCCAACTCGCAATCAACAAGAAGAACTAGCTGTTCTTTGCACATTTGCTCTCGTTGCCTGACATAAGTGGTAATGATGCGCTCAGTTTCTTCTCTTAATCTAGGATAACGTGCCATCTGAAATAACGGAATTTTGTTAGAAGCATTGATAAAAGACGAGGCATTATTTTTCAATTAAGAAAAATACAAACCCGATCTGTACAAATGCGCACGACGTTGCTAAGCTCCTGCACGACTAGGTCCACACATTTAAGACTGGGCTCCTTGAGCCTGTTTATTTGCTTCTTCACGATGGCTTCAAAAGCCATGTCCGGAGTAAACAAACCAACTCTGATACCTGCAAGCATTCCATTCCGTTACTTCATTTCTTCTTTATTATAAAGTCATAACTGTTCTCGTTGTTAGGCTCATCCATTCTTCTCCAAAAAAAAGCAGCGTACCATGAATATTTCGGATGGCAAACGCAATTTCTCGTCGCAATTCCTTCTCGTCAAACTCCATTTTAACAATTTCAAAGGGAAAACGTTCGTGGAACAATCTATTGATTTTAGCACCACCGCTAAGCTCCATGGTATTGATCTGAGCGGAACCTGAACCCTCGATGGTCCTCTCGAAATCCGATTGCAGTGACTGGATCATCCTTAAAAAGACGTTACTTCTAAATCACGTGTAAAATGTTAGCACCCGGTCAATGTTAATGATATGGGTAGAGAGCCATGACATTCTAAATCCAATCCTACGTTTTCGTAAACCCAGTCAAACGAAACGAAATTGGGGAGAAAAGGAACAATCTTCAACCGTATTTTTGTTAGGATTTGAAACTGGACAAAATTGTCTTTGTATCCAACAAGAAAAAAAGTTACGACTAAAGATTATTTCATGCAAACAGCACACTGGTTATAGGCCACTCTGGTACATAAAAAGAGGATACCTACAGATACAATTGTATTGATCTGAAAACAAAAACAAAAATCTACAATTTCAGGACCCTCCACCCATAAAGAAGTAATCTAAAAAAAAGAAAGAAATGGAAAAGAGCTTTTTAGTGCGATTGACATTCCTTCCAGAGACAACATTATAAGAATTTCCTCTGCCTTCTTCAACTTTTTCTGCACGACATTATCTTGAGAAAGTCTCGACAAAGATTTTCTCAAGTTTCACTTTGAGGAAATTCGTTGTATAAAACACAGAGACACTTACTGCAACATAGCTTTAGTTTTAATCGCCGGGTCATCTGGCCTGAAATGTTTGTACTGTTCGACATCCTTTTCCAGCGTAAGTAATTGTTTCTGTAGCTTGTCTCGCAAAGCAGGTAACGTATCTCTGATGTGATTTGTAAGTTGCTGATTGAGCACGCGTTGTAAATATGGCGTACCTAATCTATCCGCTAAATGCCGATAGGAAGGATGACTGTAACATAAGACAATATTTTTGTATTCCTCATCGAGAGTTTGACATTTCATACATCGAAATTCTATACCTAAGGAAAAATTTTCGTTCTGCAGCCAAGGCATTTTTGATGTCTTTGCGGCCTTCTATGTCTTTTTGACTCCTATTTACTACGCCTATGTAACCCCTTCGTAAAGGTAATAATTTGTTTTCCAAAATGTCCCTGGCATCAGTGCCGTCATCCATAAGATCCAGTTTAGTGATGACTCCAATGGTACGTACGCCTGAGAACCATGAATAGTGATGATAGAATTGATTCAAAATTTGAATATAGATTATGCAAACGTACCTTGGGGATCGACTTCTTTGGCAAGTTTAAGAGCATCGCTGTTGGCCAAGTCGGTGTTTGCCGGTGTCACGGCCAAAATAAGGCAATTTTCCCTCTTTATGAACTGAAATATCATCCCTTTGATCTGTGCTTCGATATCAACCGGTTGATCGCCGATCGGCACTTTTGTTAAACCC